>JAQGAK010004084.1:0-13058 GCA_034696945.1 Lipothrix lubbocki
ATGATGATTCCTTTTAAGAAAGCTGCTCTATACAGAGCATTTGACCTGAGTGGTGGCTCCTATTATCTTTTTTGCAGTAAGATTATTACAGATACTTACATGTAATTTTTTGTCCTTCTAGATAAAGTGAAAATATTTTTCTAATAACTATTAAATAAATACCATTTCATACTGCATTACATCTGATAAAACATTTACTTTTCAAACTCTTACAAATTTGTTAAGATGTTAACAAGCTCTTTAACAGGTTTTGTGTATGGTTGAATCAGTAATATATAAGTTCGGGTGCTCAAATTTCTACCTATTTTACTATTTTTTTTAGCTTGGAATTAGCACAAAATTTAATGATATCTAGAAATACTAGTTTTGGGACATCTTGCTTTTTTGAATCTTTACATTTATAAACATGTTTTTCTTCAATTTTGGCATGTTCAAGTGTCCAGTGATCAAGTGGAGCTAGTTACCCATAGGTATACTCTTTCGGACTTTGTTCGAATTTTGTCGCATTTTTTACTGATTCCCACTTCCGGTTTTAATCATTAACATGGTTGTTTCTGCCTATGCCTACTTGATTGGGATTCGGGAATATCCGATGATTTAAAATAAATAATAAATAAAATAAATAAACATTTTCAACTTTAAAGTACATACCGATTTATTTCTTTAAAAGGTACAAACTACATTACAATGCCCTAGCTGACACCTGCCCCCCACAAACCAAACTCGCTCGTGAGTTGGTGAATTCATAGATGCCTCTTTAGGGAAAAATGTAGTTATCTGGGAATGATTCAGCACGGCAAGACAAGAAGGAACAGTCGACCGACACACCGTCAAATATTGTAAAGGGAACGCTGAGCTGTATGTGTGTGCATTAATGTACATATATACAAGTATACGGAAAGTATAGGATCACATCACACTTTTCATTTATTAAAAATCTAATAATTATACTCGTCCACTTTTTGGCTTTATATGCATATATAGTGTATGTAAAAGCATTGGAATCTTTAAGGGGACAGTTAACTTGAATGTGAAACTTGCATTAATATAATTGAACACAACAAGTAGTCATCATAATAAAAAAGAGCCCAAGGGATTTGCGAGGTTAGTTAAATGTGCTGAAGAGAAACATTTTGACGACTCTGCGGGATATTTTACCTTATTGTCCTGTCGTTTGTGTGTGTATTATATACGTCGTTACGTGTTTTGTATATCTCGACGACACCAAATCCAAGTTACACGTACGTACAACTATTTATTACGGTTACTGTTTAGTATAAATACACGAAACGACGAAACTCGCGAACCCGGTCCGGTTTAATTCCAGAAGACACAGAATCTGTTGTCGTAAGTTCATTTGCGTTTGTGTTTACTCTTTTGAATTTGAACCTCTCCTGTCTGTCAATAATAAAATTTCATATTTTGTATAATATTTTTATTACAAAAAGGTATAAGGTAAGACATAGTAATACTTAAGTTAAATTAAGTTATACAAAGGTCAAATTATTTGTACACAAAACTGGTAGGCCGTGACCTATAACTCTATTATATTTAACAGAGCTCTGTGAGTTTAGAATTTTTTTTAGAGAATTGAGCTTCATGTGTCATAATATAGGCATTACGTGCAAATGCAAAAGGTTTTTCAGTTTCGTGTACTATTGCAAATTATTACAATACGTGTGTATTAAATTAAGTGAGGTATATTGCAACATATTATTCTGTAGCATTCTAGAACTATTTTGCAAGTCATTCATGCTTACTATTACTACTGACAACTGAGGGGATGAGGTGTGCGTTATTATGTGGGATTTCGTCATTTAAATTGGTTTTCCTATATGCTAATGTTAAATCACTATCGTCTTGTTTATTATCTTTATCCTTTGGTTCTGAAGCGGTTGTGGCTGTTTGTTTGGAAGTTCCGTAGTTTAGAGTTTTGGATGTGAAGTCATAATTACATATTTCCTGTGTTTAATTCATTCAATTTGTACGGATCAAGATCGTATTCTTCATTTTACGTTTAGTATTAAACAGGGATCTTAACAACGTTTTTGTAAGTAAATACTTACTTGAGAGCTTGTTATGAACTGACTGTTTTTATGGTGGTGTTTCATACTATTTTACTTTTTATTATCTTTCGTTGTTTAATTCAGTGGTTTATAGATTCACCATTAAATTTCGGTGATAATAGTAGTAATTGGCAATTGTTGTGTGAGAAAGGAATGTGTGCCTCACTCGGACGCATAATTTTATTGGGAGTTTGTTTTAATACGGGAATCAATAATTTAATTTGTGTATTGTTGATTGTGCTTCCAGAAAATAAATTCCTAGTACAATGGATGAATCTGGAGCAGAAGGAGGAAACAATGGTGGAAAGAAGATGATGACAATTACCGTGAAGACCCCTAAGGATCAGCATGCCATTGAAATTGAAGAGGATGCTTTAGTCAAGGATGTAATGTTGAATTTTGTGACTCTTTTTACGAAAAAATCGTAAGTTGTAAGAAGCAATAGTAGCAAAAAAATGCTAATTTTACTCGTTTCTTCAAATTCCAGTTTCGAACCAAAGTGGCTGCAAAGTTCGATGCTCCTGAGGACCGATTATGTTTAATTTTCTCCGGTAAAATTTTGAAAGACACGGAAACTCTTCTCAGTCATAAACTAGCGGATGGATATGTCGTTCATCTGGTGATAAAGTCGTCAGTTCGAGGACCACAAGAACCTCGAGCACCTGAATCTACCGGTCAGGCTGCGCCGGGTTCGGCACCACAACCAGGTATAGTATAAAAGGATAAGAAGTATAAAATTGAAATCTATAATAGGTGTTTGATAGAGAATAACTTTTGGTGATATTTTAGCTTCTGGTGGACCTCCAGGTGGAAATTTATTTAGTGCTTTTGGGTTGCCCAACATTGGTAACCTCGGTTTGGGTGGAGGAGGCGGCTTTGCAGAAATTCAGCAAGAACTAATGTCCAATCCTGAAACTCTTCGTCAAATTATGGATAGTCCTTTTGTTCAGCAAATTATGAGCTCTCCTGATGTAATTCGAACTATGTTAAGCGCGAATCCACAGATCCAGCAGTTAATGGAGGTTAGTGAGCGTAATGATCTGACAATGAGTGTCTACACATAATTTAATAGTTTTCATGCATACGTAAATTTGACGTGAAATTATTATAATTACAGCGTAATCCCGAACTTACACATGTGCTAAATAATCCCGAAATTATAAGACAAAGTATGGAATTGGCTAGAAATCCAGCAGCATTTCAAGAACTTATGAGGACGCAAGATCGGGCTTTATCAAATTTAGAGTCAATCCCGGGTGGCTACAATGCGTTGCAGCGTATGTACCGTGATATTCAGGAACCTATGTTAGATGCCGTCCAGGAAAGGTATTGACATGCACTGTTACTTGTGTTCTAGTAGCATGATACGGATAAGAAATTTATTACCGTTTCTATATTTCCGTTCTAGTAGATTGGCTGGAAATCCATTTGCCGGCTTAGTGGGTGGTAATAACCCGGGTGCAGATCAGAATGTACAGCAAGGTGTTGAGAACAGAGATCCTCTTCCGAATCCATGGGCACCCAATCAAGCACCAACGACTCCTGCTGGTACTACTCCGGGAAATGGTACGGCTCCAGCTGGCGGTAACGGAACTGCTCCTGCTGCTAATCCCTTACAGAGTGGCATGTTAAACTCGCTGCTCCAGAATACGGGAGCGATGCAAAATTTACTTAGTGCTCCTTACACCCAGCGACTTTTGGATTCAATTGCTGGGGATGAAAATCTAGCTCAGCAGTTGATTGGATCCAATCCATTATTTGCTAATAATCCAGCGATGCAAGAACATTTAAGGACCATGACTCCTACGTTTATTAATCAACTCCGTGACCCTGAATTTCAGTCGGTGCTTACAAATCCTGCAGCTTTGCAAGCTATTTTACAGATCCAGCAAGGAATTGAACAACTACGAGTAGCTGCACCGAATTTCGCCAATAGGTTAGTCACGAATCTCACTGATTATTGGCCTCATTTATTCGTGTCATTGTATTTACATGCAGTAACTGTGCAGGTCTGGATATACAAACCATTTTAATTTTTTAAATGTTTATATTGCTGCCTGTAGCCTTGGTTTTGGAGGCATCCCAGCAACATTTCCGTTTAGTGGAGCGGCAAGACCGGGTTCCCAGACAACGCCAGCTGCTGGAACAGGTGCCCCTCCTGATACTACTACTACAACGAATCCACCTCAGCCTCAGTCAGGAACTGGAACTACTCCTACTACCAATCCAATCCCGGGTATGCCTGGAGGACTCAACCGCGATACCCTTAACCAGTTTATGGCCACCATGGTATGTTTCTATTCGTAATGACTCCCGTCTTTTATCTGCTAAGTCGTTTCCCGTAATTTGATTTATACGATTGTCCATCTTACCGACAACAAATAATTTGTATTCTATAGATATCATCACTTGCTCGAGGTCAGAATCCTGCCGGAAATACGGGAGGACCACAAGTGCCACCTGAGGAACGTTATCAGTCTCAGTTAGAACAGTTGTCAGCAATGGGATTCGTCAATCGTGAAGCAAATATTCAAGCCCTAATTGCAACTTTTGGGGATGTTAACGCTGCCGTAGAACGACTTCTGGGAGGAGAAAACTTTCAACAACAGTCATAGTTCTATATTGTATATAAGGCATTGATAAGTTTTATGGTTTCTCTCATACTATGTCGATTCCTAAGTTATCTATTTGCATTGTAGCTTACAGCGGTGACTAAGAAATATTTAATTCAAGAAGTAATAATTAAAATGGGCTTCACCATCCTGCTCACCACAGATCGCTTTACTACTATATATAAGTTTGTATAAGCAAAATATAAAATCTACATATTCACTTTACACAGACTACACGACACACTTTCGTAAATACGTGTATACTAATAATTATGTATAAAAGTTGTAAATTGTCAGGCGTACTATTGATAAAATATACAGATGTCCTAATTATTATGTTCCATATCAAAATTGTTGATTTATACGTTATCTTGGAAAATTTTATTCAGGTTCTAGCCTATAGATGATTAACAATATTATTGCTTGTAATTTAGGAGTTCGGCTTTGAACATACAGTTAATACTTTAAGCTTTGTAATTCAAATTCATTTGTAAACTACCTCTCCACTTATCTGTTATTTCAGGGGATTTGTTTAGCATGAAGAGGAAGTATTTATTGTTCTTTATAACCCAATGTAAGGTTATTCCTATCAATGTTTTGACTGTTAAAATAATTGAATGAGAGAGAGAGAGAGCAAGCCTGCTAGTAGGAATTTGCTATAAATAACTATTTAGTTGTAATTACTTGTAAATTTTGAAAAGGCTATCCGGTGGAAACAGCTTGGCTGTCAAAACTGTGGGCAACAGCATAAGGTGCGACAGGGATGTGACATGTATAGTATTCCGGCTGATATTGACTGAAACTTGATCGAAAGAGAGATATATTTATATGATGATTGTATAAAAGCAAAATCTGAGATGAGGAATAATTCACTTTGTTTGTTTCCTTTTGCGTGAGAGCGTATGCGCCACACATATACGCAGGTATTAAATTGTAGTTAAGGTAGCGTCGACTTTAAGAGCCAGGATAACCTGTGTAATAACTATACTAAAGGGTGAATCATGGATCATTCTCGAGTTCTTAACTATACATTTTTTTCATTTTTATTTTCAACAGCCCTATGTAGCGTCCTATAAAACTCCACTCATATATACGTCGTTATTCTGAGAACCTTACAATCATCTCCCTAAACAAAGTATCCAGTGTTTACAAAGCTAAGTTAGCATCTATAGATTCAAGAATGCATTGTTAATCAAATTAATTTTAAAAACTTTTAAGCTTATCCATGTAAATCCTAAATGTGCAACAATGATTTGGCTGTATTCATGGAAGTTCTGAAAATCAAATACACTAATATCCTACAGATAGTGCCAATGACGCTGGCTTAGTCGAATAGCACGAGAGCTATAGATTCTAATAACCATGTAAAAATATGCATTAACCGTTTATAGCCTTCCCTAATATTCGTGTTTCTTTTTACTATTACATACTGTATTAGTGTGATTGTCAGGTGATCTTTATTCCAAGAAAAATAATTTTTTAACAGTAATAATAATAATGTACTTCAAAATCACTTCTAAACATAGCATTGTTTGAGCGTGGGGTTGAATTCGGTACGCGTTGTCTTGCATTGTAGTTTACATAATAACTAATAATAAAAATACACTTCCCGTTGTTGGTTATTGTAGTCTGTATTTTGTAATAAACTGTAGAATCTATATGCAAACTAATAAGAAGTAAAAGTTTAATCATGACCGTGTTTTGCTTACGCATTTCTACCTGTATAGATACTATACTTCTCTCCATTACAAACCATAAACATTATAAAACAGAATGCTGGATAATTTAAACAAATTAAATCGCAAAGCTATATATTGTGTGGAATATAGTTAAACTGCATAGAGTTTATTAGAATATTTTGAGATGTTTCCGGCTTTTTATTTTTGAATCCTTTGGCTATTTATTGGCTTCATGGGTATTTATTTAGTTATGTTGATTACTCATTACAGTAATTCACCAACCATTGGTTATTGTTATTCATTAAATTGTTATAGTATATTACTTGTCCTTTAATTATATATTTAATTACTTAGCTGATAGTGTGCCATATGTACTGAGCATATTAAAGTCAGGTATTTAAAAAAATTATTTATGACATGATATCTACTAATTATTTTCCACGCACACCATGCAAAATTATACTTTAAAAAAATATTAACATTTATTTTAAATAGCATTAATTATAATTATATTTTCTTACTCGTTTAAGTGTCTCTAATCTTGACTTTGCTTATATTACGATTACACCAATGTTATCCAATGATTACACTTTTACGGACAACAGATGGCAATATATGCAAATTTGCTCTGGTGAGTGCGTCATTCCATTAAAACGTCATATTTACGTAGGGAAACGGCACCATCTTGTAATGAAAATGTACCCTGAGGCTGCTGACATTCTTGACAATCATTCGAGTTTTTAAGCAAAGCGCGTGTATTATTTACGTCGTAATTAAATGTGTAATAATTTCGTTTTTGCTATTTAGCTTCGCAGGGCCATTCTTAAAGTGACACTGGCTGACAGCAGTTAGTATTTAAATGTGTTTGTAATTAAACTATTATTTAATAGTATTTCTTGACCTGAAATCGTAAGAGTTCCGTAAAAATACTTTCAAAAACTGGTAATATAAAATATATTTGGTGAAATATCCAAATCACTCAAAATGCAAGTTAGTGAATCCCTCCGAACGCACTTGAACCTCATCTGCGGTGTTCGTATTAACGATGAACAAAAGTGTTTCAATAATGCTACTGGTTGGCCAGGGAACTCTGTAACCAGGGGAAATGGATTGATCTTTCCGATTCCGGAGGACGACACAGCAGCGAAACATTATATCGCAAGAGATCCAGGACGAATTTATAAATCTAAACGGGAACTGGCGGAGGAACTGGTGGCCGTAGCAAAACCTGCTTCCGAAAATGTCTGCGAATTAGAGAAGAATATTCGGGTGGCGATGAAAAGGATGGAAATTGAACGTGCTACTTTTGGGGAGATAACGCTTGGGGATAATTATGAGTGAGTTTATTTTTATGCCAACATTTTAATTTGTTTGTAAATTAATTATTTGTAATTTAATAATCATAGTGGTTTTAAATATAGGATGCATTTATTTTTTAAAAAATGTATTTATTAAACATTACAGACTTGAGCAATGGGGAGAGAATCTTGATGGATACGGCGAATGTGGGATCATTGCACGAGCTTCTGACACCAACATCAAAGAATATCTAACGATGAAACCGTCGCGTGTTCGCGAAAGGAAAAATGGACGCCGTCGGGGGAAGGGAAATAAGAAAGCTGTCGAAGTCCCGAAGACCTCCTTTGAGGAACGACTTCGGTCGAACAAAAATACTTTCGTCATTGGTATAAATGAACCTGAATCATCACAGATACTTCCATTTGGGAATGATGGTGGAAGGATTAAAGACACTTACAATTACATTTCTCCACTGAAGACCGGAAGTGAGCGAAAACAGTCCCTCAAATCAAAACCGACCGTCGCAGGATCCTTTTTCCGACAAATACAGGCGGCTATTGACAACGGCAATAAAGACTTTGTGGTTGGAGCAGTTCATCCTCTTCAACAACGGACGGATCAAAAGGAACCACATGAAGATCCTAAAATGACTGCACCGATTCCTGAGGCCTTACCAATCTTACCTGAAATCAACTGCAGACCAGCCTCTCCGCCACTTGAAGCAGAGCTAAATCAGGATAATGGAGATGATGGCAATAGTTTTGCTAACTTCAAAAATATGGAGACATCACTGCCTACCATTCCAGAAGTGATGTGCAAATCTGTCTCACCGCCTGCATTGGATGTCTTCATTGATGAAACTGCATCAGATTCTTCGACGCTGAAAGATTGGTGAAGGTGACCAGGCAACAGAGCTGATGCCTTACTAATTAAGATAAGAGTTAGAATATGACATTCTAGGATCTAGTCCGGCTTAGCGTTACTGCTGCCATTTTCCCAGTAGTACATATGTAGGTAGTTTGTGTAGATTGAAATTACTTTTGTATTTTAAAGCATTGATATTTTGTTTTTGTGTTAGATCTGTTTTCAGTTTATTTGTCATCGTTGGTTGCTGGGTTTTTTGAGGATAAAAATGAATTACTTGACCTAGTATACACGATTCAATGTCCACATTATAATTATTTCCTAATAACATTGTAGAGATACTGATGTCAATCATCGAATAAACCATATCGACTAGTATTTTCAATAACTCAAGTGGAAGTGTTTTTATTAATTTATTACAGTATCATAAATAATCATATTTACACATTAACGAATAAAACTCCTTACATTAGCTGCTTGACAGCCTTTATACGGACGTTGATAATAAGGCACATAATCTCGAGGAATGCATAGAATATCACACACAAGTAATTACTTATTAATAATTTGTTTAGATTAACGTCTCATAGTACTAAAAGTGTTCAGAGGTTAAGAGCAGAGCAATTAAGACTCGCATATTGGCGTAGTAGGGGTAGCTTCCTGCTTTACGAACTGAAAAAGGCATTTTTCATCACGATGATATTCGCAATTAAATGTAATAGAGCAGTCTTCATGTATATAGTTACTTGTACAAAAATCAAAGCATTAAAGATCCAATATCAAGTATTAAATATATATATATAAACATTTAAAACACCAAATTAAACTAGGTATCAGGAAAAAGAAAGAGAGAGCCGCAGATAACACTAAAACCAATAATGAAACTTAGAAGTTTGGGTAGGTGATTGCGCCCACTCTTGAATTCATGTGGTAAGACATCGAGAAAAGTTACATACAGGAAAGTTCCAGCAGCCATTCCTTGTAAAGTTCCGACAATCAAAGACCCGTCGATATTCCTCTGATTTTCATAAATAGTTATTCCCAGCCCAACACTAATACCCAATGGAGATGTGATAGCGAATATAAATCCAAGTAGCAAAGCTTTCATGGTTCCAATCTGACTCTGTACCAAGGCAAGACCAAGACTGAATGCTATGACCACCTTATGAATCGATAAGGCACTGGTTATCTGCGGTAAAACACATTTACATAAGTCATCAAAATACAAGAGCTGAAGCGAATAAATTATAATCGATTTTAATAAGAGATGTACAAAAGTGTAAAACGTGATCAACACAAGGTGATTCACACAAGATTCATCTAGTATAAGTATCTTCAACAAAACATATATGACAAACCTGAATGACATCATCTTGGGTTGTCTGGACTCCAATAGCAATCCCCTCGAAAGTAGAATGTATCGACAGCGCCACAATCATAGCGGTCAAACGGATGGAGTGATAATTTTCCACATCCTCTTCTGAAATACTAGGTTGTTGATTAGTACTACTGTCATGGTGATGCGGAACTTCAATGCTATGATTACCCGATCGGGATTCCCTGGCCACTAACGAAGCATTATCGTCCTCCGCTTCATAAATAGCATCTTCAATTGAATCCCGTCGAGGTGATACATTACTGGAAGGAATACTTGCAACTAAAGTGAGTCGGTTCAGTCTCCGTTCTCGGATATCTGCCAAAATTTGTTCAATAGTGAGGATAAGAAAGAATCCCATGGCGATTGTAAATTCCGCGAACGGGAATGTCTGCTCCGGATCGATGTCTTTCATAGCCTACATACAGAACATATTGTATTCAATATTTTTTAAATGCATGATTTACAAAACTACCTAGGCGCAGTCCAGCACGCTCAACTTAAAAATCTGTTCGATAAAAAATACTTACAGTTGTGACAATTTGTCGGACATCCGGAAAGAGATGTAGCAGACATGTCCCTAAGAAGATCCCGGCAGCAAAACAATTCAAGATACTGACTATCTTTGCGTATCTGCAATACATGAAATATGCACAATTAGCTTTGCAGTGAAAGAAAACATAACTATCACTGTAAATAAATATGTGTCAAAGTTTTAAGTAAATTCTTACCTCTCCGAATGAAAATAATCCACCCCACGATTCCTCTGAGCATTGTGAGCCCACATGCGAGGAAGATTTACGCACAAAAATACTACCGCAAACAATATAATAATAATAATTTCTTTGAGAAGTGTTAGATCCATGATTTAAAAATTGTCCAGCAGTTGACTTACAAATAAATTAAAATAATTCAAAATAAATTTACGGTTTACAATTATTATTTCGTTTTTAAAGTACAAGTTTAAGCCGGATAACATAAAATAAAAGTAAATTCGTATTCTATAACATAATAAAACTGATAATTCAAAAATTAATGACAAATAAAAATTAACTGATCCTAATGACCATCCTTGTTCTTCAGGTTAAAGACCTTCACATGTCTTTAACTTTTGTGCTTAACCTGAAGCTTACTGATTATATCTTTTATTGTTTTGGTATCACGCAACTTATTCGGTATCTGAGCCATCCGACGTATATACTGAAAATACTGCTGAAATGTGTAAAGAAGGATAACTGAAATCGAATCTTCGCTGCGAATGTGATGACTAAAACAAGGAAGGAAGCAATAGACTTGACTTTATGTATTTACTATATGTTGTTGTTATTGTGCTTCACCCTCACAGGAGCTCAGAACTCAGAATATAGTTTTGTGTGTTTGTAAAAAGGTGTTATGGGATTTCGTTTCGTGTATGTTTCCTTTCCTCAAGATGATTACTATATGGGCTACCTATATGTATGTTATGTATAGGTAGTTTGGTTTTTTGTAAAAATATTAATAATATTATTATTTGGTTGTCAAGCATATTTATTTGAACATATTGTGTAGTAGATTAGTCGTAGATATTGTTAATGTTCTAGATACACTTTTCTCTTGTGATATCAGTAATATATACTAAATACATTTTTTGATACATTAGATTAGATATCATGTATCCCCATGTCGCTAAATATACTTAAATGCACATGAACATTAAAGGATCACACCACTAAAAAATATTAAAGCTATAAGGTAAATAAGTTTTTAGTATAATGCCACTGTACGAACTTTGTGTACGTGCCTTTTCTATCTTGTTGTCATTCATTTATCACTGGATATGCTGATCATAAGGCAGAATAATCATATAATATGTTGTTCATGGAGCGAGAGTTAAGCCATTACTGACGTGTTAATAGTTCAGTTTAGTGGGATGAATCATCAGTGTATGATTAAATACTTAACTGGCATGTGCTTAATTTGGATGGCAAAATATTTACGGAAATGTGTTGATAAAGGGGAGCAAATGTTGAGGACATTTTAACTTTAAGGAAGGCGGTTTCTGTATATTGGTAACAAATTAATAACAAAATACAACGGCGGTAATTTTCCTGCTTTTATTTTCAGCTTGATTGTTATATTTATCTACATAAAAGTTACTTTTGTGGTGCATATGTACATATATGGACACATATATTCTTCTGTAACACATTTATGAGTATATGTGGTATAATAACATCAATAAAGACTTTTAGTTGGTTATCGTTGCAGGTGCGGTTTACTATAATATTATATATGTACATTTAAGAATTATCCACACATTGTAAAATAAGTATACACACCTATAGTTTATTTGTGAGATGAAGGAATAAAATCATTTTACTGCTCTAAATCATCATAATCATATTTAAAACATTGCCTCCTGATGTTTTAGATTAAGAAAATATGCATTATTTAAATTCCTTTAGTAGGGTATGGTTACAATGAGTATCTACTATATGTTTAAATAATAATAATATTTGTTTAACCCAGTACTGCAAAATATGAAGCAGAATGATTGGAGCTTTTAATGACGCCGGAGAAAATTGAAGTACAGGGGATGAAACTGTACAACGAAATTCCTCCCGTGTTTAAATTTTAGTTTTGAATCTCCAACTGGTTCTACGCGGAAATTTTTTAGAATGTAAGCTAAAATAATCTTCATATTACTGTAAGCGTATTTCATTCCTATACAGTTCTTCGGTCCGTGTCCGAAAGGCGCAAAAGCATAAGGATGTATGCTTTTAATGTTTTCCGGGAGGAAACGGTCGGGGTTGAACGTCTCAGGATCGGGGAAGTAGTCAGGATGTCGTTGTAGAGCCCAAAGTGGGACGAGGACATTTGCGCCCTCTGGTATTCTAATTATATAGCCGTAGGCATCTGTGGCCGTCCAATCTTTAGTGCATTTCCTTTCCGGGCGTAAGAATGGCGGCGCTAGGCGCAGAGCTTCATTCAAGCATGCTGTGAGGTAAACGAGATCACCCAAGGCTTCAAGAGGGAATTCATCGGTGTCATTTTCCCAGACTGAATCCACTTCCTCAATCACTCGTTCTTGTATTTCTGGATTTTGGCTGAGGTAATAAAGGCACATTGTGATTGAACTGCCGGTGGAGTCATAAACTCCGAAGAAAACCTCTGCTGCTGTATC
>JAQGAK010004085.1:0-13053 GCA_034696945.1 Lipothrix lubbocki
AAATTAATACAAAAATTAATACAAAAATTAATACAAAAATTAATACAAAAATTAATACAAAAATTAATACAAAAAGCTGGCGGCCGGTCCTTGGTTCAAGTGGTTCATTTTCATTAGGTTATTTTTTTTAAACGGTGGCAGCTGCCGCGCTGAAGTGACGTTTTTGGAATCTTTCGAATCAGATTGTTCGACGTGTAATACACAGTGTATTTACTCGAGAGATCAGAAATATCACCAAGCCATCAGCATGAAATTCATGTATTCATATATATGATTATCCATGTAGGCCCGGTGTTAAAAGGGTAATCCGCAAGTCAAAGAACTTGTCATTAGTGATTTTGCGTTTTGTACAGTGCGACATAGACAACGAAACTAAGATTATAGTACAAAATTATCTTTTTTGGCTGGTATTGTCACCTTCGTTCGGTTCCGGTAGGTCAACTTCTTCCTGGCGTTCATAAATAACTTGTCGGTTCTCGGGACAAATGTTCTCTGTAGTATTTTTCTAATCATTCTTTCCTGTGATTTTGTCGGTTCAAATTGAAAATATAAGGGAAAAGAAAGCCTGGCAGTAGTTATTTTCCAGATTTTTTATTGTGTAGCTGAATGTTTCTTATTAATTTTCTGGAATTTTAGATATTTAACGTTCCGGATAATTATTAATTTGTACGAATGGATTGTGAATTTATGTTGTAATTTATTTATATTTTTTCAGCATAATCCAGCTAGCAACAATGGTCAGTCAACTGGGGATTTTCGTAGTAGTAGCAGTTTTGGCGACAAGTACTCAAGCCTTGTATGACTCCGGCTCAGATGTCGTCACTCTCAAGTCATCAAATTTCGATAGATTAGTTAAGGATAGTGACAATATTTGGATTGTGGAATTTTTTGCTCCTTGGTGTGGTCATTGCAAGTCTTTTGCGTCTGATTATGCTAAAGCCGCAACTGCTTTGAAAGGTAATAAACTTATAAATCCGGGTGGTTATAGATCGTTTTTGGAGATGCAACAAATATAAAATAAAGGATTTATATATTGCTGGTATATTCTTTAAAAAGCCATTTGTTATTGCAGGCGTTGTTAAGGTCGGAGCTGTGAATGCGGATGAAGAACAGTCATTAGGGTCTCAATATAATATTAAGGGTTTCCCCACAGTAAAAATTTTATACGGAAAGAAAGTCGAAGATTACAATGGTCCTCGAACTGCTCAAGGGTTGGTAGATGCTGCTATGAAAGTAGTCAAGAATAAGGTTGATGCTCAACTTGGAGGAAAATCGTATGGTGGTGGTGGTGGTGATAGCGGAAGTGGAGGTAGGTTATGACACGTATGATTATTGCATCGTAGCTGGTACGCATATTTTGTGAATGTCATTCTATCATGTACATTCTTGGAATAGGCAAAGGAGACGTTATTGAACTAACGGAATCCAACTTCGAGAAGTTAGTCTTGCAGTCTGATGAGCCTTGGTTGGTGGAATTTTTCGCACCGTGGTGTGGACACTGCCAGCGTTTGGAACCTGAATGGGCTAGAGCCGCTAAATCTTTGAAAGGAAAGGTCAAGTTGGGAGCTCTTGACGCCACTGTTCACTCATCTAAAGCTTCTGAATACGGCGTGCGAGGGTATCCAACGATTAAGTTTTTCCCAGCTGGGAAAAAGTCTCAACCGGAGGAGTATGATGGAGGTCGAACCGCTGCTGACATTATCACCTGGGCATCAGACAAGGCGGTAGCCAGTCTCCCCCCACCAGAACTTGTACAAATCACTTCAAACAAAGTTTTAGATGATGGTTGCAATAAAAATGCCCTTTGCCTTATTGCTGTTCTTCCACATATTCTTGACTGTGACGCCAAGTGCCGAAACGATTACTTGGTATGTAATTTTGAACTGGTCTTAGTTTTCCAGCACTTTTGATTTATTTTGTCAGTCTGTGTACTTCATTCGAAATGTCAAAAATGTTGTATATATGATTAACTAAACTTATTTCTCATACAGACCATCCTCCGCAATCAGGGTGATAAATTCAAGAGTAGCGGATGGGGCTGGTTGTGGTCTCAGGCTGGTGATCATACTAAACTGGAAGAAGCATTGGATATTGGAGGTTTCGGCTACCCTGCCATGGCGGTTGCAAATATTAAGAAAGGCAAATACTCCTTGTTCCGAGGTTCCTTCTCCGAAGTTGGAATCGCTGAATTTTTACGAGATCTTTCATATGGAAAGGGATCAACTGCTCCCATTCGTGGCGCCCAACTCCCTAAAATTTCTGATGCAGATCCTTGGGACGGTAAAGACGGTCAACTTCCCGTAGAAGAAGACCCATTCGATGATAAGGATGAATTATAAATACCATGTTAGGCATTCCTGATTATAGTTTCTAGTTTAATGACTTAAAACTGCACAATCGTCCACGTCTTTCTAGTTCCATTTACCATGATTGCCATCAAACCTACCCTTGTTTCTCTTTAACCAAAGTCATGTGTACGAGCATTGTTCTGCCTAAATCACAAAATTTCATAAATGCTTTGTGTTGTAAAATTCCTCATGTACTTATTTATAAATCCTATTAACTAAATGCACAGACAACACTGTTCGTATTAAACAACCCTAAGCTACCCGCTTTCGATTGACATTAATTTCTTATAGTGCTAACCACACTAGAGAAGTGCAGATTTCAGGGACTGAAATTTACAATTTAAATGATGGAAACTTATTAGAGAGGTGTTTGTAACTAGTAACTAGTAATGATTGCTATTACTATTGCCTTTATTATTAATTTGTACCACTGTGTAACAATGGGAGATATTGAATAAAAGCCGTGTTGTTTCAGTACTTACATCGGATCTTTCTTAATTTCAATTGATTGCTCTTTTCCTTACCAATTAAGTTCTAAAAATACGAAACAAATAACTTCTTGTGTTCAATTCAATTACATTACAGCTTCAACAAAATGCCTACTAATCCCTTATAAAGTCTTTTAGCACCATCATTGCAAAGCTTGTATAAAAGTTGTATACGTGTGTGTATATACAAGCAATAATCCTATCACTGCTATCATCCAGTAATAAATTAATTAAGCTAATTATTTGCAGCTCTTTGAGGAGAGTCAACAGTCAACCCTTCCAACTCCTGCTGACTCCTGATAAATGCCTGGCATTTGTTTCCATCTTCCATTTAA
The DNA here is from genome assembly GCA_034696945.1 of Lipothrix lubbocki. Taxonomy (NCBI): domain Eukaryota; kingdom Metazoa; phylum Arthropoda; class Collembola; order Symphypleona; family Sminthuridae; genus Lipothrix; species Lipothrix lubbocki. The sequence goes on from JAQGAK010004085.1 coordinate 3,172, forward strand.
TGAAACTACAGCATTTCCGTTCTATAATTCACCTTCCAATCCAATTTCCAGTATAGAACTTCTTACCATTAATTCATTTCTTAATTTCACAACTTAATTCATACTTCGTACATCCTCCTGTAATACTAATCGATATAGGTATGTACTTAATAGTTTTGTTTTTATTGCATGTCCTAATCCTTTTAACCCTTTAATAGTTTAAGCTTACAAACCCTTTGATTTTGTATTGGCTTGGCAACTTGGCAATAATCAAAATTTATAATAATCTGTATACTTATCCTTATTTCATACGTGACCCTTCAACCACAAATGGCAAATAATTATACGTGTTAAAAGAGTCAAAAATTATATAAAAAGTTGATATAAGTATACAGAAATATCTTGTATTAATTACAATAAATCAATTCAATTAATTTATTTCTACCAATTAAGTTGGCGTACATTTAAAATAAATGTAAATGAAGAAATACACAAATTTAAATAAAGCAAAAAATTTAAATGCCTTTAATGTTTAAAATATAAAAAATGAAAATAAAATTGGAAGAAAACTAATACAATTTTTAAAATCTTTAAAATAGACAAATATAATAATAATAAGGATTTATTACGATCGATTTAGCAGAAGCCCTTACAATCGGTAATAGACAAATATAATAAATATAATATCTAAAATATAAAATGAATTTAAAATAGATCTAATTTTTAGAATTTTAAATAAAATTTTGTTTAATTGAAAAATAATGTACATAAATTTTTTAAGAATATTTAAATTGAAAATGTTGTAAATAAATATTTTTAAATATGAAACTAGCTTAAATATTTTTTTAAATTGAAAAATGATGTAAATAATTTTTTTAAATACAAAAATAATGTAAATAAAAATTTTTAAATTGAAAAATAATGTAATAAATAAATTGAACCAATAAAACAAACATTTTTTAAGTAGACAAGAAAATGAAATAGATTTTAAAAAATGAAATAAATAGTTTTAAAATAAATAAAATTTCAAATAAAGATTTAAAAACCGAATTTATTTCAAAAATAATAATAAAAGGGTGAAAGTGCGTATACACCACAAAAGGGAAAGGACAAGGAAACGTTGGAGGAACGTTCCTTCAAAGCTTGAAAAGGCGCTTCCCACATAAAATTCCGCTCAGCTGTAATTTTGCTTGTCAGTCAGAAACAGAAATTCGTGCAGGTCCCGTCATTGCAGTTAGTTGGCTGCGTTGTGACTTTTAAGCTTTGAGGCTTGTGCTCTTATGCAGTGGGAGTTTATAGCATTTTTAATCAATAATTAAATTACTTTTATCGTGCCATTTACTTTATCAACCAAATTATTTTTATTTCTTTAGTCTCTTAATATCAAACCTATATTACTATTAATCTTAAATAATATTGCAATTATTATTACAAGGAAATAAGGTTCATTATCACACCTTTTTATCACACAACAGTCAAGCAGTGTCAACGCATTTTAATAGTGATTTAGTGAGCTCTTCTGAGCTATTTTAATTAATTTTCCTTATACGGCCGATCTTTTAATCTTTATTTTAAAATATTGTACTCTTATTTTATATTTTAAATTTGGTGAAGAGCAACATTCCATTAACTGGCGAAGGATTTTAATCAATAATAGAGGTAAAAGGTTTTATGTAATTTTATGTATAAGGATAATTGTGTATTTTATTTGTAATTTATAATTTTTGTAATAATTTGATTTCCCAGCAGTTCCATGTTCATGCTTTAACAAATGCGCTGTTGTTTTTGTATTTGTAGAGCTTCCTGAGTGATTGATCCCGAAAATTTTGCCAGTAATCCAAGTATGTACGTTGACATTATATCATATACTTATACCTAAATTGTATTTAAGTATGAAACCGTTGAAAATAGAAAGATTGTTTGTAGTTTGGTAACTATTTCTGGTGTATTTAGAGATAAGGAATGATGATACGTATATACGGTTTCGCTTTCGACGTAAATAGATGATTAGTGATTTCGAGTTATTACTCCTCCGCAGCTGTTGCATGCCTGGGTTTAATTAATAGAAGGTTGTGTTTGTACTTGTATACATGAATGTAATCAGTCATCATCATTATTGACTTGATTGTACAACCACCACGCGAGTGTGAATTCCAGAATATGATCTATAGCATAATAATTCTTTAATGACAGTTAATTAAGGTGTAGGTCATCGTTGGAGGTCGGCTTTTCCTTTGGAAGTATTGCTTTGCCGAGAATGAATTACTTTGTCAAAACTCAAATCTAATAAAGCTCATTTTTTTAATTGTTCGTAGATTTAAAATAACAGAAATATTGATACGCTCTTATATTTGTGACATTCTGGCTCGTGGATCATTTGTCTGGATGAATGGAGTTATTAGAATTGTGGCTTTAGCGCTTTTTGTAATTGTCCAGGTCAAAAGGTCAAAACAGTAGCTGTATTGCCGTGCCCGTTGGTACAATTAAGTTACAAGTGCGGAGAATTACTGCAGTTTCCTTTACTTTCTTTCGTATACAGTTCAGTAAGCCAGTAATAATTTAGCGATTTGTGTCGTTCTTAAATGGTTTTTGGGCTTTGCTGTTATCGTCAGACTTGGATATGATAAGGAAATCATACTGAACAGTAGACACTGATCTACCTGGGAGGACATGTATGAAAGGATTGTTTTAATGTAGTGTTGGATGATCTGTGTAAATAATATTAAGTTGATAAATGTCACTTTAATTTGTCATATGTATTCTTTCTACAACAGTAGACAACATTCAGTTGAAACTGTTTGAATTTCCTATTATATTTTAGTTTCAGTTTAAGGATTTATGGATGCAGTTTGAAGAGTAAATAGCGTTTTAGAAGTTAAATGCCTAGAGTATGAATAACATTAGAGCTATAAATTGTGTTGCTAATGATTTATCAAATTGTGCGGAACTACTGGTTGTCTGGTGTGAAAATTCTTTTTGTATTGTACACTCCTACCATTGCTCACTAAATTAAATAAGTATTATATCTACAATAAACTTATATTTCTCTACACTGATAGTTTTGGGACGTTTAGAGATCAAAGCTATTAACATTAACCCGTAGGTAATAAGCATTAAATATCTTGTTTATGTATTTACTTGGATTTAGATACATCTACATTTATACATGTAGGAGTATCAAATTTCATGTATGTCGATGCTTTTGTTTAGGTAGCAGATTTAGTTAACTCTTATGCATGGAGTTAAATATACGTATGCGCTTTTAACCAGGATGTACCTAGCTGAATGCAGTGTTGAACCTGTGGTTATAGTAGTAATTGTATGGAAAATATTTTATTTATGTTTTATACTTATAGTGATATCGGGAGGAGTAGTTTTGCTAAACTGCTGTCTGACTCATCATTTGACTTGACATTTGTAACCTCACGCACGAAATGCTTTTATTTATTGTGTCCATCCCTTTCCACAGTACATTTTTCTTTTCTGTGATTTTAATTTGATAAGTAATTGTGCGTATAGGAGGAAACCAAAACCAACCAAACCCACACTGTGTAGTAAATAGGAATTCCAATTTATAGCTTGTATTTCCTCCTGTGGAAAGATTCCTTAAAAGTCTCCTCGTGACTCGTCACATTGTTTTTGTGATTGCGGGTTCACATCTCGTAAAAGAAAAGATTGAACTTTGAAGAATCAGATTTATCGTACACATGTGCAAATAGTAAACGTAAGAGGTACTGGAAACGATAATCTGACGGGAGTGACGACATCTTCGCACTTGTGTGTACTCTTAAAAATCTCTTAATCCTTAAATAAATATAGATTGATTTTTTGTAGGTAGCAAAGTCAATTAGTTAAGGAGGTCGTTTCCATTAAATAAGTATTTTTTGTCTAATTAGTAAATATGGCCAGAGATTGGGTCGTATCAATGTCACCAGAAGAGAGATGGTACTTCAGGTATTATCAGTACTGTACCAAATTAGCGTTTCTTCAATATTTTTATCATTTTTGGGAAACTCTTATTTTATTTAAGTTTGCATCATGTGCTTGAAAATGCTTCATGCATGAATAAGGGATTATGTAGATAGCATGGGGATTTAGGCATTTTATCGGAATGTTTGCTATTTTTTAGTACAATTATTCTGAATAAATTATTATGTGACTAATTAGTTATATTGATTTAATATAAATTTCAGAAATATGGCTTGGACACATAAACAAATCCTGATAGCAGTGATGATGGTCGTCACGGGGTCCTTAAATACTTTATCGACGAAGTGAGTAGTAATCCGTTTATGTTTTGGATTAGTTTGTAAAAGTATTTGCAATCCGATAGAGCAATAATTAAGTTGTAAACAATACCTTTGGCGACTCAGTTTTGATTGAATAATTTAATTTTTAGATGGGCAGACCAGATGACATCAGTTGGGTCTGACGGCAAGAGTCGCTCCTTTGACCATCCCTACCTTCAAGCAACATCCATGTTTCTCGGAGAAATTATGTGCTTAATAGCCTTTAAACTTGTATTGTTTTATAAGAGAAGACGATCGGTGAGATTTTCGAAAATAGTATTGCGACAGATGAGTTGTGTCGAATGCAACTTGTGTTTAAAAGTTATTTTATATTTAATCACAGGGAGAGCTGGAAGATGTGGTCCCACTGATTCAAGGCAATCAGAACTTTAGTCCGTGGATATTCTTTCCACCGGCTCTTTGTGATATGATTGCGACGTCAACAATGTATGTCGGGTTGAATCTTACATACGCGTCATCATTCCAAATGTTAAGAGGTGAGTGAACTCACAGCTTTAACCGCATAGCTACGAAACGACAAACAGAAAATCAAGTTATTTTTATTGAATCACTCGCGTTTGAACATGATAAATTCCGTGAATCATCGACGACTACGATTAATTTTACAGGAGCGGTAATCATCTTTACTGGCTTGCTCTCGGTCGCATTCTTGGAGCGTGTACTCAAAGCGACTCAGTGGATCGGCATCTGGTTTATTTTAGCCGGCTTGACTTTGGTAGGATTGTCGGATTTCATATTCAAAGAAGATGATGGGAAGGGTGTAAACAGCATAATTACTGGTAAGTTGATCGTTTTTATTTGTCATGGTTTGGTGGGCGGGTCATAGTCCAAAGGGATTATGGCATAGTAAGTAACTAGGTAATTTAAGTTGGTGTCTGTATGATTGTACAGGGGACTTACTCATTGTTATGGCCCAAATCATCTCCGCAACTCAGATGGTTTACGAAGAGAAATTTATCAACAAACACAATGTACCGGCTCTACAGGCTGTTGGATGGGAAGGCATCTTCGGGTTCGCGACACTTGCTCTTCTTATGATCCCAATGTATTTCACTCATGTTGAGCCTCCTTTCAGTAACCTTCCACTAGGGCGACTTGAGGACCCTCTTGACGGATTCATTCAATTATCCAACAACCCGTTGCTTGTCGTTGCTTTCACAGGTAAATATTGTTACTACTACGTACATTATACTAACTAGTATTTTTATTTTGCCAAAATAGTATCCCAATGTATCTTCTCAATTTTCATTACATTGTGAAATCCTATTTCAATGAGTCCCGTAAAAGCTTTAAGTAATAGAGTTCCGATGATAGTATTAGGTTTTTAATTTTGTCACATGGACGACGAGTACTAAGTTGAATGATAATTTTTATAACTTCAGGAACTATAATCTCCATTGCGTTCTTCAACTTCGCTGGAGTATCAGTTACAAAAGAATTGTCCGCCACTACACGGATGGTACTCGACTCAGTCAGGACGTTAGTTATCTGGATGTTCAGCTTGACCGTAGGCTGGCAACATTTCAACTACTTACAAATCATCGGCTTCATGGTCCTTCTCGTTGGAATGTGCTTGTACAACAACATATTCATCGTACCTAGTTTAGAAAGATGGGGACTCCTTCCTTCCAGGAGACCCCGAAGTGATGATATTCATCCACCATCGGCTGTATTTGCTCCTCCCGTGGTACAGCAAGCTGATGTTTTACCAAACAGCAATGAATAATCAATGCATGTACTGTATTTTATTAATTTACTTTCATCCATCGCGTTTATATTTTAAAAGTCATTTGAGCAGAGCAACAAGAAAACTTTAATAATTTACATTTACAATTATTATGTACCAAGAATTTAGGCATCTTAAATACGAGTATATATTACACTCGCTTAACAACGCATGATAATCACAGGGAATCGAAAGGGTTCTTCATTTTTATCTCATCTCATATATAGTACTGTTGAGGAAGAGAACTAAGGACTGTATTTTATCGAATTCAAAGTATGTTTTAAATTCGTAGAGATGAGATTATGAAATTATTGTATATGATTTTGTCATTTTTTAGCAATTTTATTAACTACTATGAATGCTAGGGCAAATAAATGTCAAATGTGTGTATTCTTATGTCACTACCATTGTTTCGAATTTGTAACTGGCGTTTATTGATATATAATGCCGTAGCTTATACACAATAATTTTGAAATCCATAAATAAAAACTATACAAAGAAAAACAAACTGCATTTTATTATCTAATAACCCTTTCATACATACAAAGAGCCTTTGAAAATATTAAGGGATCGATACATCTTGACTGAAGTTACAGCTTTAAAGATATAAAAACTCTGTTAACATGATACAACAGCATTCTACTATACAACTATAACACGCACTCACGACACAGAGTAAAACATGTAGTAAATAACCCTCAAAAAATAGAAGACTAACATAGATGTATTCAGAAATTATTGTAAAAGAAAATATGTCATCCTGTTATGTAGCGATCACCGAGCAGACTTATCAGTCATTTCTAGCGTTGGTCATTATATGTAAACAAAAAATATACATACACGCACACAGTCTACTCATCGTCGTCCTGCTGCTTCTTCTTCTTTTTTTTCTTCTTCTCCGATTGTGGTTCAGGTTCGGGTTCTGGCTCAGGTTCCGCTTTAGATTTCTTTTTCTTCTTTTTCGGTGTCTCCACTTCCATTTCCTCTTCGGGCTCTTCCTTTACCGATACGTCTTCTTCCAAACCCCTCTTCTTTTTCTTCTTCTTTTTTGGTGTCTCCTCTTCTACTTCCTCCTCTTCTTGAACTTCCTTCTTGACTTTCTTCTTCGCGGGTAATGCTTCTTCAGTGGCATCAGCTTCCCCATTACTTTCCTCAACTTTAAGCTTCCTCTTACCTACTGTGGAATCTGCAGCGGCGGAATATTGCCGAATCTCGCTCTTGTTATCATATTTTGTAAATGAGAAGTCCTTCTTCTTGCCAGCGGAAATCCTACGATTACCGCCTTCTTCTAGCTCTCTCAACCTCTTCTCCAAGTAAGCTTTGTGTTCTACTCCCAACGCTAAATGAGTGTCTTCTCCTAAGGCATCGAATCTTGCTGCCAAGGAAGTTTTTGCGGCTAACATTCGCGAAGCCTAGAATATAAATCATATTCATGTTACAACAAAATACAATCATATTACTCAGGATGGGATTTACTTTTTATAATCTAAATCTGTCTACCTTGCCCTTGATCTTGGTACTAGCTTGTCCAATCATTTGAGCGTGATAAATCAGACCGTATTTTGGAGTGTCTTTCTTGGTTTTCAATGCTCGGAAAAGAGCTTTTTCAGCACCAAGGATCTGCACGGTTGAAGCTGGGTGCTTCGCTAAATTCATCAGAGTTCCTGCATGCGCAATTAGCCTAGCGCCGACTAATTCACCCACAAGGACAGTCACATTAGGAGCTATGGCCATCATACGATTCTTCAGGTATTCGTACCTGACAAAAAACAGTTAATTCGTTTTTATTATTTCAACTTAATATGATTAGAAAATAAATAAAATCTAACTTACAGTTGTGTTCGATATTCAGAAATTTCCAAAACTTGTTCCGCTAAAAAGTTGATGTTTATCATATCTTCGTCGGAAATCTCCGTACCCATTGAAATCTCTGCAGCCTCTTTGACACGTTGTTCCAAATCTTCTGGTAGAATTGAGGAGAAATCTGTCTTACTTGCATTAGTCCGGAAACCTGGAAAATAACATTCAAAATTATTTGGAATCCCTAAGAAACAACTTGTAATAATCTGATTTAACCATGTAAGCCAACTTTACACAATGTATAATCGTATAATGGCTTAACATGTAAAGACATTTGATTTTTTAATTTAACATTAACGTAAGCGCTTGTCTTACCCATATGCTTCAAAGTTTTGATGTAAGCGACATTGTCTGAAATGATTTTCGCCAGTTCGGGAAAATGCCAACCGTACCATTCCCTGCATCTCATCATGTAATTATTCAATTCTTTGTCTAAATCGTCTAACAAACTTACAGCCTGAACAATCATAGTGTCCACTTTGTCAGGGCTGAACTTTAGTTTGTATCGTCCCAAACTGTGAGCCAAACCCAAAGCCATGGCTGCCATTTCCCTACAGACACAAATATGATTTTATAAACATCTCTCTTCAGTAAGTACAACAGTTAAATTAAATACATACAAATAACTGAAGCTAGGATTTAATACTAACCGTTGTGGAAGTTCCCCCACAAGTCCATCAATTTGGGACCTGATACATCTCATTAGCTCCATCACGTTGCTGTTATTGACACAGCTTAAATTCACTTTCTCCTTGATTGCATTTCCTAGCTTGGCATCCGCAACGAGCAATTGCTCTTGTGATTCTTTGACTATCAATTTCTTCAAAAGCTTCTTCAAAGGCTTAGAAATCTTCCCTTCCACCGAAGCAGTAGCTGCCCCCAAAGCTTCCGTGGTGTCTCCGAATTTTTGGAAGTGCTTTAGTTTTATCCTATAATCATGACATTCATTTTTACAACACAATTATTTAAAAACACAAACTCGAGAACACAAGTTGCCACTTGATATTACACAACAATATACTGACGTATAGTTCATTCAAAAATTAATTTAGCTACCACACATTCCAACAAAATGACAAACTTGATTTACAAAACAAATATAACATTGACAAAGTCATAAATAACAATAAAAGCTTTATATGTTATAATCTGGATTATATTTATGTTTGAAAGGTTTAAAAAACATCCAAAAACAACTTACAACTTGCTTGCTTTCTCAGCTGACTGGAAATCCAAGTACAAGTTATCTGATTGCTGGAGCTTTTTTTCGTCCAAAAGCTGAAAATTAAAATCAAGTACGAATATAATATTGATTAGCTAATTAAATTATATAAAATAATAAATTATTTTTTACCTTAAACACGGCATAGCCGGCAGGAGTTTCAAATAGGACCAACATTTTCAAAAACAAAAAAGAATATGACAACAGTGAAGGTCAATTTAAATGCGGATTTGAAAAGTTCAGAGTTCCAAGAAATGAAGAACTAAGTACGAAAAATACATTAATAAATGAGTAAATCTGTTTTAAAATGAACACATTCGAGTATCCGAAATTCGGATTACCCACACGATCTCTTATGTATTTATTACTGTGCTATGCACTGCACTTGTGTTTTTCACGGAAAAGTTCAGCAGCATGGCATTCACATTTAACTCGCAAAGTAATAGGAAGAAGAGCACAAGGGCCAAGCACGCCGCATGGAAACTCAAATCTTTAGATTTATATTCCCTCTTGATAAAACCGCGCGCTAAGATTTAATTTCACAATTCCTGGCGCTGGCGTTTATGGGGATTTTCTATGGGAGGAACTAAAACCCGCGGAGCATTGAAGCAGTTCGTGTACATACGAGGTGAGATCTTTATTTATTTTTTTCAACCGGCAGAGGTCGCTTGTAGGGTGTTATTCTGGATGCGGAATCTGAGGAAGGTGTACTTTGTATTTATTTTGTATTTATTTTGTATTTATTTTGTATTTATTTTGTATTTATTTTGTATTTATTTTGTATT
>JAQGAK010004086.1:0-13051 GCA_034696945.1 Lipothrix lubbocki
ATTTTACTTAAAAGCAACCAATAGACCACCCAATTGACACATGACATAATGCAAAAATATTAGGGTGGAGAATCTTTCCATCGTGTGAAAACTACCTACTTTTACACCAATTTTGGGAATGGAATGGATGGTCTTTGTCACGTGCACAACTGTGCGTTTACTTGTATGTGTTTGTGCAGCAAGTATGATTCTATCCTGAAGTTTCTTGATGTTATCCGGAATCATAAAAGCTTTTTCGTAGAAGAATCCAAAGAAAGTCATAGCATCCATTGTTATAACAATACAGAGTAATCCCATCATTGGGTCTTCACTGCCATGCCGGATGGCGAAAAATCCACCGATGATCGACAACGAGATGCACATCATTTTGAATGTAAATATCATCATACAATTGCTTTGGTTAAATAGCTGGATTAGCAGCTGCAAACGCCGGACTGTTTTACAAGCTGTTGACGCAGATGCCGAGGAAAACCTCTTGATGCTGGAGGATGTCAAAAACAATATTTAATAGTTAACATAATACAAATTATTAAATTAAAGATCCAATCGAATCCAACGTGTGATCATTTTTAGTTGTAAAAATTAAATGATAAATAGTAGTTTAAATGCTGAAAAATTATACCTTTTATTGATATTTGCACCAACCTCCTTCAACTGACAATTGGACATTTCAAAGAATAGAGTGTGGCTGATTACAATAAAGAATCCCAGACTGCAAAAATAAGTCACGCAAATCCACTCAAAAATTAAACAAATACAAAATGAGAACTTGTTCTGAATGAACGTAGGCAGGGCCGAGTAGAATAATTGCAGTCTGGTGTTGTCCCAGGCTAGAACCAGCACCAAAACAATATCGGTGAAGAAGACCAAGCGACCAAAATACTGCGCAAGCAATTCCTGCTTGTTCAGCTCTGTCCAGCGCCTTGGTTTGGCATCTGCAATATTAAAAAAATGCTTGAACACAAATACTTTAAACTTAAAAAATTAATTATTCTGTTGAAAAGCAATATAATTTCAATCATTGAAATAAATAAAACATCTTAACGATGAGAAGTTCTTACTTCGAATAGAAGTACAGATTTCATTGAATATCGCTACCGAATATCCCGGCCAGCAGAGGAACCCAATGTAAGCCCAACTATGGAAAGTGTAGAAGAATAGAGCCCAATAGACATGGATCGGGAAATGCTGCGTTTTGATCAGTGTTCGATCGAGCAGAAGATGAATAAGGCGGCAGGTGACGTAGAAGCCATGGAAGGAATAAATGGCAAAAAAACACTTCCACATTCGTTCTCTCCATTTGACAGTTTGGTATGACACACGGACGTCGCCGCGGAATTTCTTTTCAGCTCGAGCAGTAAGTGCGGAGGAAGATGAAATGCTTTCGATTTCTAAAACTTGAGAAGTGATATCGTCATTCTCTTCTTCAATTACATGAACTTCTAGTGGAAGGAAGTTCAAGTGTGCTACCCAAATCAGAATCTGAGCATTAATTTTGTTCTCATTCAGCGTCAACATTTTCAACACAACTAAGTTTGATGTCAAAGGTGGTGAGGTTGAAACACTTCTGCAGCGGTTGTAGCAACTATGTTGAGGTCAAGCTGTGGACCTTATACCAAAAGCCTAGGAAGATTTTCCAAAAATAAAAAAAGAGTTTCCGCGTCATAAATAGATATTACAAATTAGAAATAATTGAGATGAATATACATACTATACACCTAAATTGGAAATTATTAATTAATGTTTCCGTGATATAGCTTTTCGTATAGCATATAATATACTCCCGGCTTACCATCGTGAAGAAAACGTCTAGCTTTACAGCCTTGAAGTATCTGAAATTCTGAACAGCTATCAACTTTGTTATAGTACGTTATTTCCAATTAATAATTGTGTAGGATGGAAGAATGGTTTACATTTAATTCAATTACTGCATCCTATGGTAAATAAAAGCAAAACCTCCGCCGTAGGATAAATCCCATATTTTGATTAAGCTATTAAAATGAATAGTGATGGTTTGATGAAGAAAACAAAACAATAATAATTACAAAATTACGCCTTTAAAATATGTACGTATACTGCATACCTTGAAATTGAATGGAAAATGAAATCGATGAAAATTTAATTGGCAATATAAGGCGTAAGTAAAATCTAACGGAGCAATTAAATATTTGCAGTAATTAGTCCAAATTATTAAAGATGACCGTAATTGCTTACCAATATTTATTTGTTTTAATTTTAATCGCCATACTTAATTGTGTTTTGCGTCTATTATGTAAAGCGTTTGTGAGATTGAATACTCAATAAGTGTGTTACTTTCGCCGAAAGTATATTAACTCCCTGGAAAAGTCATAAACAGGTCACTTCATAGCCTAATGTTGAACTGCGTATTACGCTTTATTACCACCGATTATCAGGAGTATTAAACATCCTGTTTACTCCCACAAGAATTCTTAGTCAATGTCGCAAACATGTAAACTGTCGGTGTAGATGCAAAGAGAGCTATGTGTGTGCGATGCGAACCTATAAATTCAAGATGAAATATCCACCATCAGTTCAGTGCAAGATGGGATATCCCGTTTAAATTGCATTAAAACTGAAAATGGTGCGAGCATGTATTTAATTCATCTGCAACGTAATATTGCAAATTAGGTGGAGTTATCCCATCTTACACTTAAAATTATGGTGAATGTCCCTCTTTGCAGCTAGACGCACATGGAGATAGCCCATTTTGCACCTCCATCGACGATACGACATTAAATTATCATGTTGTTTGACATGGCATGAAACTGTAATAAAAACTATAAACGCTTTAGCTCATAAGCTTCAAACCTTATTTCCAGGTTAAAGTCAAGGTCAACATATTATTGTTTTTAGAGAGAAAACAAGAAAACATTATTTTATAAGTGGCAACATTGTAATGCCCGACCCTTTAAACACAGAATCGTATAATACACGACTTATGTATAGATACTCCGAATATTAGAAGCATCTAGATTTACACGTCAGTTCATAAGTATTTTTGAAAATTTTTGTAGTCAAAATGAACTGAAATAAAAGAAAATGAATTTTAGATAAGCCCTTAAAATCCTTGAAGCAGCATTGGTGCCGATAGACTCTCGCTCACAAATCTTTTACAATAATTAATCCTTCTTTGTTTGTATAAATGAAGGTACAGATACAACAACGAAAGAATGGCGTGAAATCATTATACTCACATGGCTATTCCAGAAAAATGCAGTTCGTAGTAGTTTAGTTAACCTTGACTCACTCACAATCAGAACTATGACTTAAGGTGCTAAAATTACCTCTATTTCTAGAAATTTCAAATATATATATATAGAGGTTTCAGCTCTGCGATAACGCTGTGTAAATAGCGTCAAAAATATTAGAAACATTCATAAGTTTTCATATAAATAAATGCAGTATGGTATCATTTCATCTGTAAATGCATAAACTCCCAAAAGTCTATATAAACTTCCTATCTTGCATATGTATTAAGCTTCAGGACGTTATCTACTTTCCCACATACAAGTATATAATTACAACGTGCATTGCATATGTTGTTGGCTAAAGGTAAATACAGAGATAAATTATCGAAGAGGCTTTATTTGTCACACATTTTCTTAGAAAAAGCATCCACGAGTGCACGCATTCAAAGGGTCTCATCGCTTTAAAAACCTACTAATGAATATTTTTACTTTCATATTGAAGTTGACTTGCACTTTGTCTTGGAATTCCATAAATAATAATATTGTCTATATCCGTCATTCTAACTATATTTTGACTCAATAAGAACAAAATAATCATATATTATAAATCTTTATATTTATATGAGTGGCACCTCATAGTCTGTGCTCAGTTGTCCTGGCTTATTTCTTAACCATTTAATCATTGCTGTTGTTAATTTACAAGTAAAAATAAACAAGCTCAGCTCACTGTTTTTTCAGTGCTTAGGTCATGTTAATGCCATTGGGGCTTTGATTTCTTAAGTCTGTATGCTGTTAACAAATCTCTCTGGATACGCTGAAGGCGTTTACAATAATTATTCATGTTAAGACAAAGTATACAACATACATGAGTAATAATCACACTATCAGTAAAACTAACTTTAAATATACTTATATACTACACACATACATCATTCCTTGCTGACGTTGAGCAATTCAGCATCGCATGTTAAACAAGCCAGGTACAATATCTGTTATTAGCAAGTAAGTGTTTACAGGAGAATTGAACATCATTAACACTTTTGTGAACCTTAATCAGTAGTACTGCAGAAGTAAATGCAGTTGCAGCTGATATCATTTCCACACTAATGCTCTTTAATGTGCAATAGTCAGAATTTATAGTGACAAAAGCTTCATCATATTGTCTCTAACGCCACAGTGTTTACGTGATACCTTTCAAGGATAATACAGGATGCAAGCTGAACGAAGAGTGGACTCGGAGAACTTAAATCCCCAGGAAGTATTTGCTGAATTTTCCGAGTTCAAGCAAGTTGAGGTGCAAACTTTTTACTAGCTTATTGATTTTTTACATAGTGCAGCATAGTAATTAAGGAATATAGTACCTTCATAATAATATTTTTAGACTTTTTTGTTGATCGTATTGGGAAATAATGAATTTTCTGGCAAAATCGCCGGTATTAAATTTTTACAAATTTAAAAAAATTGACAGTCAGCCGCTCTGATACAAAAATGTCCAGAAAACACATACAAAGGATTTAAGAAGTTCAGCTACGCCAGTCATGTGCCGGTTACTAATAACTTCTACGCCCGTAAATTCAACTTTACGGCGAAGAATGAGGTGGAATTTGCCAAAGCACATGCCAGGGACTTGATCATTTTGAATAACAACGTTCCCGATGGGATGCTGGTGAAGGGTTATGAGTGTCAAAAGGTGAGAAGAAGCTTGTTATAAATATATGTAATTAATTTACTAAGTATATACTTGATATATCTAATATCTATAGATTTATTGTACTCATAGTTTTATATGTAATGTATGATTTTCGATTCCCCCATTTATTTTTTGATTTTAATGGCGCATATCACTTTATTCTAGGAACTGTTTTCCGCACTGATTTTCGGGCCGAATGACTCACCTTACGATGGGGGAGTGTTTGCTTTCGATATTAAGCTTACTGAAGAGTATCCCTTCCGTCCTCCGGAAATCCGATCGTTTTCATTCCAGCGAATTCATGGGCAGAGTAACGGATCCAGAGGTGCTCCAGTTAGAGATTTTCTATTTCGAACATGGAGGGCTAACCATCATTGGACAACGGAATCTTCCATTCTGGATGTTCTTGTTAATATTCAAAGTTAGTAAATGTCTTAATTTATATATCATTAATTTATCTAATGATACAAAGTAAAGAAAAACATATGCGAGGAATTATTCAACTATGTTCTTTCCGTTTAAATTCAAAAATAAATATACAAACGCTTATTTGTAGATGTGATTGCCAAACCCTACGGTGCATCCACATCTAGTCTGCACAAAGCACTAGTCAACCCAAACATTGAATTGACTTCGTCAATGTCAAAGAAGTTCAACGAGTCGGCATTGCTCCTATTTCTATTGACATTAGTTGAGCTCCTGCAGGAATGGCCGTCACCTTGGAAGATTGAGTTAACACATTTGATTAGAGCTGACATTCCCAGGTTAGTTGTCAGTATCATATAAAGGGAAAAAATACGTTTCTTACCTACAATAATAATTATTATTATTAGTAAAAATGTAAGAGCTTCAATCGCACCCACGTCTTTCATTAGGTTGGTAAAAAGGTTCGAAAGCTGGCTATATATTGGTGATCACAATGGCAGTTCCCTGACGAACCAACCGCCGGTGCCGCTGCTGCCGTTTGAGCAACCGTGGGAGGTGGAGAAGCTACTCAAGCGACTGAGAAGTATCCGCAAGCCTTTTAACGGATCTTTTAAGCAATAAAGACTGCAATTTGGTATATGTATTTAATAGTATAGTTTCTGTGGTTTTTCATTATTAGGTTATTAGGGCTGAAAGTCTATAGTATAGGAATTAGATGTATTATTGTATTAGCATATAGGGTTCTATATATTTAACCGGTTGCATAATTTTTGTTGTTTATGAATTTATGTTTAAATTAGTTTACTTTAATGTTTGCTAATGTGTTGCGTTGTGAAAAACAAAAAGTTTTTACCTAAATAAATTTAATGATTCATGTGTTTGTTCTTTAGACTCTTATATTAGAAATTACAATTCTTCGGAGTTGACTTCGTCGCAAAGTTGTCGCATAATAATTATTTGAAATTTTAGGGGCTTGCGAGAAGGAAACAAATGTTAATGCATTAGTGAGGTTTATTGTAGGTTGCGAATTTATGAAGTATTTAATTAGCTATACACCACGTTTAAAATAAGAACTGCCAAGGTAATTAACTAATATTCTTTTCTTAACTTGAAATCAATTAATCCCACTTAGCAACAGTTTACATTCATACATGACTCAGTGCAATGATTGAATTTATTCACGAAAATCCCCAAGGGGAAGAAGGTCAGATTCAATTCAATGTATGAAAGAGTATTGTACATCAAGAGCCGTTAGAGTATGTTGCGGACATTTCCTCCATTAACTTTCTTGATATTTTTCCTGTATTTGCTTTAGGAATTTGTTCAATTATGAAAAGTCCACCCCGCAACTGCTGATAGGCGGCCAGGCGTTCTGTTTAGCACATATGTTACATTATTTAGTCACTGTTGACTATACAAATAATTAAACAAAATAAGCTTAAAGTAATACAAATTATTAAATAGATGATGGACACATTCGTACCATTAGCAAATAACTTGATCTCATCTGCGGTAGCAGTAGCACCAGGTTTGAGAGCTACAAATGCTCGTGGAACGAAGTTAAAGCCATCTTCATGCAGAACGCCTATGGTACATACTTCGTACACACCTTCATGGCCCTCAATAACTTCATCGATTTCGGTAGGTGAGATCTTTAGAATATTAAAAAACCTCAAGAAACTAATCCACAATTTTTTAAACTGTGTATGTAAAATACAGTTACTATTTCAATTGTGTTACATGGTCGTTGAAAAATTTAAATATCTCCTTGGCCCGTCCACGAACATAAATAAATTCATCCTCGTCGTAGTAAGCTAGGTCACCAGTGCGAAAATAACCGTCGGCTGTATAGGATGCTGCCGTGGCCTTTACAATGACACAATAGAATTATTAGAGGGTAGTACACTTAGTATCCAAGCTATTTCTATAACAATAATTCCCAGTAATATAATTTTATTAATAATTATTGTTGATAGTTATGGCAAATTTCTATGCTAAATGCGACCACAAAGTGTGTAAATATACAAACCGCTTTAATAAATTAAATACATACTTTTGGATTATTTACATACTCCATCATAGTGTCATCATTTTTAAGCGCACACAATTCCCCGAGTCTGTTTGGACCAAAAGATTCCTCGGTCTCAAGGTCAAAAATTTTCAAATCCGTCCCAGGTGCAACTTTTCCAGTGGCTCCAAAAGGCATTTCTAGAATTTTCGAAACGATAATGAAAAATTATTGTCACTACTACAGAATTTATACGATTACACCCTCGAACTTACCAAGTACAGTGAACCCTTCCCGATTCCAGAAATTTACACTGGAAACCAGAAAATTTGACTCCGTCAGACCGTAGAGCTGTGGATTTATTACAGAAAAGAGTGATATTAAAATAATGTTTTAAAATCTTTTTATTTCGAAACATTTTACAGCAAAAGAATGCACATGACACAAATGCTTACTTCAATAACCGTGCTAACGTTGCTGAACTTCTGCATCTGCTGTTTTAATTCCTGTGTTACAGTTACCCCTCCTGTAATGATTGTCTTCAAACTTGACAAGTCATATTTCTTCAAGTCTGGATAGTTAGTTATCGAGTTGAAGATCGCCGGAAATAAGAATATTACGTCCGGCTAAAAGGAAAAACTTCTTTTACATTTTTAAAATTGAACTTGTTTTACTTATTTTTAAGTAAAGTGAAATTATAAATTTAAATACTTTGAAATCCTGTATTGCTTCACAAAGCTTCTGCGGTGTCGGCACTGAAACATGCATCAAATGTATTCCGAGCGCTAAATCCATGAGTGGAAAGCGCGCTCCGCTTATATGTGTTGCTCTACCAGTGCTCATAAATCGTTTGTGTTTGGGCCATGCGTGGTACTTTCTGAGTACAGCGAGGAATCCTCGGTGACTGTAAACAGCGCCTTTGCTCTTACCAGTTGTACCACTTGTATTTAAAATCAGAGCTGGATCGGTCGATTTGATCTCCAGCTTCGGGCATTCTGAACGTACAATTAATAAGAAACACATTTATTACTACACTGATTATTACATTAGTATAACAGTCATGTTTGACATCATTTTAATTGACACGAAGGATATTCATACCGTCTCCGTCATCTTCCAGCAGTCGTGAAAATGCAATGCACCCCGAACTTGTATCATTTCCTGTGCATATGATTGACACGTTCCAGCTTAAATTCTTAATCGCGTCTTGACAATTAGGCAAAGAGCTTGGATCGCAAAATATAAATTTTGACTTTGAGTCCAATATTCTATCCCGTATCGTTGCTATAAATATAGAAATAAAAAGTACTAAATTGGTCTTTAGACAAAAGTATTGTATATTAACTATACATCAATAATACACCAATTGATGTGGTTAATTCAACTTAATATTTCTTTGCTATACCTGCCAAATCAGTTGGATAAGTAGCTCGAACAATTCCATTTGCTCTCCAAACGCCCACAAGGAAAATGTGAGTTTGAATATAACACGAAGTTAAGTAAATCGCGACATCGCCTTTCCTCATTCCTAACCTGTAGAGGGCACTAGCAACACGCTGAGTCGCTCTGTCCACCTCATCGTACCGGATGATTGCACCACTCTCCTTTTGAATCTAAATAATAAAATAAGCAATTGTAATTATTACAGATAGTTCATTTGTTATAAATACAATTGAATTAAATTGTAGCTCGATTTATCTCCAAACAGTTGTGCCTAGTGGATCTACAATTTATTACTTAATTTAATCTTTTTGAATTATTATTAAGTAATTATATGTAAAATATGAAGACGATCTCACCATCCACACAGGATCCTCCGAACATGTCTGCAATTCGTCGCATTTTTCAAGCACAAATTCAGCTAAAGTTCTGTCAATATTAAAATTCGGTAGGGGATATGATGATCTCAACACTTTTGCTTCCGCCATTGGCACGACCAAAGAAACTTCACAAACGAATAAAATTTAAAAAACGCAACGCTTAATTAAATATTAGCTTAGAATCAGACGATAAAGCTTGGAGACGTCGTGTCTTTGCGGTTATAAATCCAAATATCGTACCATAGCCTATTTTTGATTAGATTGCAAATTATAAGATATTATTGAAGCATTCGATGTCTTGTCTCGTCTCTGCGTCCATAGCTGAATAATTTATATCTACTGATGGTCCTTGCGGGGGTCAAATTTTCAAGGTTGGAGGATCAAGGTTGTAATTCATATGTTATTCACAATAAGCTTGAAATTATAAATAATATAAAATACTTTATATATGCAATGAACTCTACATAGTGTATGAAATGCACATTGTAAAACCGTACCGCACTACTTAATACGTACGTTAGTGACAGATAATAATGTGCGAATGGTTTTCTTTTTTATCTTTAGTATGTGATTGACAACTTGGATTCATTGGGATAACAATAAAGTACTCATTTAATAAATAATAGTTTTTTGCCGATAAAGAAACATAAACTTCCATAAGTATGTATATGTACGAATGATTGCGTACTCGCGTTGTCTTGTTTTGCAGTTATAAGAACTTTAAATACTGTAAATAAATTGCATACATATAAGTATATTCTACTCAAAAATCGAATTTTATGAATTAGTGAGCTCAATAGCCTTTCAACCTAAAAAGTTACATAATCACAAGATAACTGACCATTATGTACATATGTGTAGTACTAAACTACTCTTTTTAATTATAATACATTTACGTGCATTAAAAATATTATGTACACTGTACACCAATAGGAACATTCCCACTGGCTAGTTGCCAACCTTCATTCACTACAGGTTATGTAATCTGCAAGCTATGTATAATACACAAAGTCCATGAGAACCGTCAGTTCCTTAAAAATATATGTTTACGAAGTCTGTACTATTGGTGTACAAGTTTTAACATTTGTTTGATTTTTTACACTTTCTTCTTTTTCGCTAGTTTTATTTAATATTATTTATTCAGTACATGCAATCCAGATTAACATTCACAGTATTCTCCGGCTTTCTGCTCCATTATCTTCCTGGAAATCTTCTCAGAATCTCCTTTAGGTATGCGATCAAGTATAAAAAGTCCACCTCGCAACTGCTGATAGGCGGCCAAGCGCTCTGTTTAGCGATTGTAAATATAATAAAAATTAATAACAATGTTTACATTACACACACCAATGACTTCGATCATTAATCCAGTTTGGTAGAGCTCATACCATTAGCAAATGCCATGATCTCATCGGCAGTAGCAGTAGCACCAGGTTTGAGGGCTACAAATGCTCGAGGAACGGTGTTAAATCCATCAGAATGTGGTACGCCAATTGTACAAACTTCAAAAACTGCTTCATGGCGCACAATAACGTCATCGATTTCAGCTGGTGAGATCTGTAAAAAGGAATTTGTAGCTATAATAATAATTCATAACTTATTGTTTTGTATGTAAAATGTAGGTACTATTTTAATTGTGTTACATGATCGTTGAAAAATTTAAATATCTCCTTGGCCCGTCCACGAATATAAATAAATTCATTTTCATCGTAATATGCTAGGTCACCAGTAAGGAAATACCCATCTGGTGTAAATGCGTCAGCAGTAGCCTTTAGTAAACCCCAACAATTATTTGATTATAAATTACGAGGTAAGAATTCAGTAATATAAACGTATGAAAATATAGGGTTAGGGGACGAGGTACACGAATTAAATATGAATATAATAATTTTAATATGATACTAACCTTAGGATTATTAATATATTCGTGCATCGTAGCATCATTTCGGAACACACCGATTTCTCCAGTAATATTTGGTCCAACTGGTTCACGCGTTTCGATGTCAAAAATTTTGATTTCTGATCCAGGCAAAGGCTTTCCCGTTGCTCCAGGAGGAGTTTCTATATTTACGAAATTGACTTTAATCTATCAACACAATTTGTCCTTTGATATTTGATTTTATTGAATGCGATGATGAAAAAAAACAGCTATTTACAATTTTCTGTAAGTTCGGATACCTACCAAATGTAAATAACCCATTGCGGTTCCACACATCCATGTTTGACACCAGGAAGTTCGTCTCCGTCAATCCATACAACTGCAGATTAAAAGCAAAAATAGACCTTTCTTTCCTTTATCTTCTGATATATTTATATAGTTAATAGAACCGAAACCTTACAACAATAACAGTTTGGACATTATTAAACTGTAACATCTGCTGTCTATGTTCATCGCTGATAAGAACCCCGCCAGTGAGGAATGTAGTTAGACTCGATAAATCGTACTTCTCCGAGGGCTCATACTTATAGTTAATCAATGACAGCAAGTACGCTGGAAATCCAAACATGACATCGGGCTAGAAGGAAATTCAAATTAAAGCGACATCCTGATGTAGTGTCATCATGGCTTAATAATAACAATGAAACACATTACTCGGTAAACTTTGGAAAGTACACACAAATAACTCACTTTAAAATTATCTATTGCCGCACAAATCTGTTCAGGAACTGATGTCGACACATGTGCCACTGGTACGCCATGACCCAGTTCCATGAGCGGTATCAAAATTCCGCTGACATGTGTAGGGCTTCCAACGGCCAGAAAGCGTTTGTGAACGGACCAAGCTTGTATCTTTCTTAAGAGCGCAAGAAATCCTAGATGGCTCCATAGAGCACCTTTGCTTTTACCAGTTGTACCGCTGGTATTTAAAATCAACGCTGGGTCTCTTGGACTAATTTCCGACTTTGGACACGCTATGCATGGATAATTTTTAATATGTATTTGGCATTCTGTATACAATTTAGTGAACTAATTATAATAATTCGTATTTGTTCCCAAGATTTATTCATACCTGCCCCATCATCTTTTAGCAGTTGTGAAAATGCAATACAACCAGAGCTTGTGTCATTTCCCGTAGATACGATTGTAACATTCCAGTTTAGATTTTTGGTCGCTTCATGACAATTAGGTAATGAAACGGGATCACAAAATATCAATTTTGACTTTGATTCCAGTATTCTGTCACGGATTGTTCCTTTAAGAAAAAATCCCATTCATTTCTAACAAGTTTTTATTCCATAATTAAAATATATTTTATCTTCATTTTTAATAGATTACATACAGATTTTCATATTAATATCTAGTGATAGGATTATACATTTAATATTCAATAAAAACCAATTTATTATTGATTATTAAGGAATTACATGATCACCTGGCAAATCACTGGCATATGAAGCACGAGCAACACCATTCGCTCTCCATAGTCCGCCCAAGAAAATATGTGTTTGAACATAACAAGAAGTCATGTAAATGGCGACGTCACCTTTCCTCATTCCAAACTTAAATAACGCACTTGCTACACGCTGAGTAACATTGTCAACCTCGTCGTATCGCAAGGATTCACCGGTCATTTGTTGAGTCTAGGGGAAAGGACAATACCGAATTTTTCATTGTTAAATTCAGAATTACAATGATTAATATGACTCCAACAATTTTTGAGAAATAATTAAATATTTTACCAGCCAATTTGGATCTTCGGAACTCTCCTTCAATTCGGAACATCTTGTAAGCTCGAACTCAATTAGAGTTCTATTTATGTTGAAATCCGGGAGAGGATATGATGATTTCAGAACTCTTATTTCAGTCATTGTGAAAAATATCTCGGACGGGCCCAGAAAGTAATACACTTTACAAAATAAATGCTGTCAAGAGTGATCTGATTGTGAGTAGTCACCTGTA
>JAQGAK010004087.1:0-13049 GCA_034696945.1 Lipothrix lubbocki
AAATGTCCCGGGTCAAGATTTACCCAGGGGGGAATACTCTAGCTCGTTGTTTAAAAATTTCTCATTTATCGCAACTTCCCGACCCTAACTCGTTATTATTGACACCCAGGTCTGTAATATTCTACAGTACACAAATATAATCCAATTACACAGCCCGTGCTTTATCAAGTCAGTCCTGGAGAAATTTGTTTGTGGGTGGCATTGGGCGGATGTTTGTGAGTGTGTGCAAAAAGTTCGGATAATAAGGTTTCTTTGAAGCTGGAAGAGAAAAGGAGTCATTCCCGTGTGAGACTGAGACTGCTACGTTTAATTTTGGATTGCTTTAGCATACATTTTTCCCTTTGGCATTTTTGTCATTTTGTCATAACAATTGTGGAAGTACTCCAAAATGTGCCAAGGGAAGGCAGATTCATCTCTGGTTCATAATCATCCGTAACATTCGGCTCAATTTTTTCACATTATTTTCTATTTGTTCTATCGTTGACACGTACGGTAAGGAAAAAATGCCGACGCATCGATTGGAGCAACTAAAGGAGGTACATTTGCTCTATATTTTCATGATGACAATTTTTGTATGTATCTCTATTCTAAAAACAATTTTTTTAACGACATTTCTTTAATTTTTTTGTTACTTCTTTGTTGAATTTTTATTTATTTGTTACTTTGTTTTTATTCTTTTTTATGTGAATTATTTATTATTTTGTTAATTATTTTTCTATTTCTTGTTTTTTTATTATTGTAGTTTTTTGTCAGTTATTAATTTTGTTATTATTTAGTTGTGTTAATTATTTATTTTTTATTAGTTATTTTATTTTTGTTATTTATTTATTTTTTATTAGTTATTTTAATTTTGTTATTTATTTATATTTAATATTTTTTTAAAATCTTTCTTTCTTCATATTTTCTGTGTTAATTATTTTATTTTGATAATTTGCATTAATTGATTTAAGATTAACTTTTAAAACGTTTTTCATATTTTGTTTCTTACATAATATATGTATATTGCATTATTTTATTAACCAGCCAATCTGGCTGATGCATTTTATTTTATTATGCGTCAGATCCGCGCCAGATACCGTCTAATCGTAAGTTCTTGTTCTTATTCCTCTGAACTGGATGGTGGCGATGATTTCATGCGACCTCTAGGAGAGCATGATTATGTATCAATTCCAACGGAAGATCTCTACTCATTCCTTAACCAAGTGCAGCATGTACGACAATTATTATCTGAGCTACGCTGCGGAATGGAAAAAGAGAAAAGACTACATAATGAAATATTGACATCGCCCCGTACAGATGATCGTAAGTTTCATGTCCTACTTTCAATTTATCATTACCAGAGATGATTGATTTCAACAACTTTCAAGTAGAAAATAATCGCTAGACTAATATGTACTGAAATTGTATCAACAATTAATTATTTTATTTTCAAAAAGTCCAGCGAGAGCTGGATTTAATCTCGTCGAACATCAAAAAGTCATCGTGCATCATTAGAGCACAATTAAATGGTATGTGTATAGTTACTACATCGGACTCTCGCTATAAGAGATCTCCACATAAGAGAACTCTCTCTGTAAGAGATCCTTTGGGACCAAATATCACACATAGTTATATGCACTCTGTATAATAGAATTTTTATATAAGAGACTGATTTTAGTAATTTATAGCGTTCTCTTATAGCGAGAGTTCAGTGTAGTATACAAATTATGGCGGAGACTCGCTACAACGGTCCTCTTTATAAAAGCAGTCTTCTAATAATGGCTGCATTTTTACTCCTCTAGACATGAATTTACATTCAATTAGTGCTCTTATAAGAGGACTTCTTTATAACGGTCAAATTTTACCTCTTTATGAGACACCGGTATAAAGAGTTTCCACTGTACATACAGTTTTAATACAGATATTATTTATTGCTCAAATATTTAAAATATTTGCAATTTAAAGTGTCATGCTTACCTATCTATGTATGTATTTGCCATTTATTTCGATTTTTCAGAAATGGATCTAATAATAAACGCGGCTGAAATAAATTCTGCCCTTTTTCGGGTTCAAACATTTCAGCATTCCGCCCTTCACCGAACATTCATTATGTTAATGATTGAGTACATCGCGGCCCAGATGGACTACATGGATAAATTCAAAGCTCGGAGAAGGCGGGAATGGGAAATAGGTTTTTTGAAGATGAATACTTTTAAAATCCCGTTATTTTTTTATTTAAATTTAATAATAAATTATAATATCAAAATAGTTCTGCCAAAATTGGTCTATTTTAATCTTCGAATTTTTTTTATGACTTATGACAGTTGGCTTGCACTCAGAAGTTGAAGTGGAAAATATATTAAAAAATGATAACTTAAAAGAAAACATTTTCACGCAAGGGGTACGTATACAGTTACAGTAATTTACGGTGTATGTCCGCGGTTGTTGTAGTGAATTTGAACACGCTGTGATGAGTTTTGTTATTATTTTATTATTATTTTTATCATAATTTTTATTATTATTTTTATCATTATTTTTATCATTATTTTTATTATTATTTTTATCATTATTTTTATTATTATTATTTTTATTATTATTATTTTTATTATTATTATTTTTATTATTACATTTATTATTATTTTTATTTTTAAATTGAAGTTATTAACTTAATTGAAGTATTTAAAAACTTTGTAGATCATTGAAACCACCGCGGTATCCAAACGGATGCTTAGCGACATAGAAGATCGACATGAGGATATAATTAAACTTGAAAAATCCATCTCGGAGTTGCACGAGATGTTCATTGAGACGGCCGTCCTAATCGATTCTCAAGGGCAAGTTGTGGATAAAATTGAAGACTATGTGAGTCAAACGGAGGAAAATGTCGGCCATGGCCGTGGTGATTTGGAGAAGGCGAAGGTGTATCAAAGATCTAGGCAGAAGGTACTCCATTGAGTTTTAGACACAAAACACACAGTTGATTATTGTACGCTGTAAATATTAATATATGCCTTATTATTATTTCGCCATCCAGAAAAAAATCTGTTTAACAACCGTCGTCGTTCTTACCCTCGTGGTTGTGTTCTGCATCTTGTACTTGACAATATAATTCAACCAAGCCGTTTACGGTCAACTTAGTTAATTTCTGTAAATTAATTAACGGTCTTAAAGCAGTTTTAGCAGTGATTTTTAGACTTTTCGTCTAAATTACATCGAGTCTAAATCTTAAAAATTAGATAATTATTTCTGGTAAATTAAGTATTTCGCAAATATTTCTTGAGAGTGTTGTAATAGTTAAGCCAAATACCATGTACCAGATTTTGTAGTAAGTTGTTGGTTATTTATTGATTCAGTATGAAAAATTAGTTTTAATAAAATTATAATTGTATATTTAAAATTTATTTCAAACAATCAAACTTCAGAAATCCTCACCTATATTCACCATCTCTGTAACATTTCAAATGCTCGCTTATTATTACGCGAGAAAACTTTTTATTACCCGTGGGGAGCACGGGCTAAAAGCTAGTGACGACATATGCCAATGCTTTCTTTCCAGTTTTGAAGTCTGCCGCTGCCCTTAGATTTCCCAGTTTCACGGACACACTGAGCCCTTTAACATGGGCTAAATCCTCTGTCTATAAACATAAACAAATACAAAGTAGTTTTACAAGTTGGAAACATTAAATTCAAAATTTAAAAAAATTGAAATGTTTAATTAAAAACCTAATTTTGGTCATACTAGGCCAGAGTTTTAAATTCTATCTTTAACATGACTACCGGACCAATCGCCAACCCTAATGTCTCGAAATAAATCCACTCCAATTCCTGAATTCATCGGGAAAACTGCTAGGACGATGTCATTACAGGCGCTTGGGATGCAATATTTTACCACGAATAGCAAGTTGTAATAATTGGTAATCCCGTAGGCAAACAGTTCACAGAGCATTTCTCTTTAAAGGAAATATTTAATCGGCAAATTATTTTTAAAATAATGCCATTAGCAAAAAAAATTGGGATTGTTTATAAAAAAAATTAATTATTTTAAATCCTTATTGTTAGTCAAAGCAACTTACGCATGCGTAAATCCAAACATTTCCACTGCACTGGGTGTAATTGTATCCGCAAATTTTTCGTACGCAAGCGCATTGCTTTGTCGAAAATAATTTTCGTGCTTTTCCAGGGTTAATGAATAATAATGCGAAAATAAAGAACATCGTGTCATTAATCTATTGGGGAATTAAATCTAATGATTATAAAAAAACTTATCTAAACTTTACTTAAAAATTTATCAAAATAAACATTTATCTCACCAAAGACAAACGCAATGGCAAATTTCTGCGTGAAGTCAAATGTCAAAGCCAAAAAGAGTTTGTTCAACGCTTGATTATGTATTCGACGAAATTTGTCTTTCTCTTCGGTCTTTCTCAATAAATTTGTCCGTAATTGTAAAATATTTTTTTCCAAATTTTTGAGCTCAGTTGCGCCAGATTTGAGTCATGTCCTTGTTAGTATTTAAATTTTATTCCAAACGAATTTATTATTTAAATCAGTGGGTATTTTAATTAATAAATTGATGTTCTGGAATATTGAACTTTCTTTTCCTTTTTTGTACATATAGCTTTATTTGTTTTTTTAAAACGATCATTTCAATTATTCATTTTAATCTATGCTTCAATTTGGGATAATATATACAAATAGAATAAAGTGAATAAATAATATTTTTGAAATAACCAAAACATAAATACTTTTATTTCCGATAAATATTGTAGTAAGAATAATACCGACAATTTGATATTTCTAGTAATCCGATCATTTTCTTCTCAAATGACAATTTAGGCCCAAGCTTATGTAGTATTAATAAAAGTACATAAATAGATTCAACACTCGGAGATCACAATAGACGCCAAAGCTTTGTTTCCAGTTTTCATCGTCGCCGAAGCATGGAAATTACCAAGCGTCACTGCCAACTTTAGCTCTTTATCCTTTTCGAAGTCTTTCGTCTGTACGTAAAAACAAATAAAATAGATGAATTTCACCATTTAAAATGCCATTATTATTACATTTTTTAAATAATTAAATATAAAAAGAAAAATCGAAACCCTAATCATTTCGAGCCTAACCCATGCATCTTCTAAAATCCTTCCGTCATTTCCAGACCATTCACCATCTCTGATCTTCTCGAATAAATTTTTTCCAGCTGCAAAACTCGGGGGACAAAAGGCCAAAACAAGGTCGGTGGACGATGCATTGACGCAGTATTTTACAATGAAGAGCAGATTTTCTATCCGGTAGGAAACGAATCCAGCAATCAGTTGACTGGAAAAATAAACAAATCGTTAACTAAACATTAAACATAACTGGCATAAACATTTATTTTTAAAACACATCCAATAGTTATTGTTGGATTATTAATTGTGCATATTCTTTTCTTTTAATTCTTGTCTCTGAATTTATAATAATTAAAATAATGAATGATAATTAATATTTTCCTTTTCTCTCTTTTAAAAAAGTACTTACGGTCCTGTAAATCCAATTTTCTCAATCCCTCCAACCAAAATGTCATCACCAATTTTAAAATACTCAAGAGTATCGCTGTTTTTAAAATACTTTTCTTGGAATTTCAATGCTGACGAAGCATGATTCTCTATAAAGAAAAAATAGCAAGAATTGCGTAAGTAACTAAATTATTTAAATTTAATTTATAATTTGTAAATAATTAGTTAGACGTTGTTTTTATAAGAAAAAAGAAATTATTTCCTTTAATAATTACTTACCGATCAAAATTGATATCGCAAATTCCTTCGTTTCTTTGAATTCTGAAGCTAGGAGGATCTGATGAACAGGTCTGTCCCTTAAACGAGCAGACAGATCTTCAACTTTCAACAATTTCGTCCTCAACTGCAGAATCGTACTTTTTAGATCCCTGACGGTTTCAGCTTGCGACTCAGTTTCTGCTAGTAACTTCTTTTTCTCGATGTGTTCGTTGAAGTTTTGTAGTTCTAATTTCAGAGTGGAAGCGAATTGTTCTGCTTTCGTGGTGTCCAGTGATGTTTGTTGTTTCCTTGTAAAATTACAAAAACAATTAAATCAAAAAAAAATTAATAAATCAACATTTTAAAATAAATTAAATACATTTTTTTAAATAAACTAAATAAAACAAAACTAAATTAAAAAATTAACTAAATCAAAAAAATTTAAATAAATTAGTGAAATTTAAAAGAAATGTAAATAATTAAATAATTTTTTTTTGAATTAATTAAATACAATTTTTTAAATTAATTAAATGAAAATATGAATTTAATTTTAATCAAAAAATTAATTGAATTGAATTAGGCAATTAATTTATCGAAATCAAAAACTAAAGCAAAATTGATAATTAAATGAAAAGACAAATAATAATACATTTTAGTATGTATTCAGAAAAAAAATAATTAACTCACATAAACAAACTTATCAGTTCATTCCCCGTACTCATTTTCAGATATTTCCTCGGATTGCAAGGGAAATCTTTATTATCTTCATCTTCACCTTTCCTGTAATTTTAGTAATAAAGCATTTTTTCAAAACATTTAATTTCTATTACAAAACTTTTTGTAAACCCGCGTGTAACTCTAAATTTGATTTTTAGTAATTAAATCAAAAAATAAAATCACCTTTTCTGTGATTTAAAAAAATCCATCACGATCTCCCCAGTTTCCTTTACCAATGGGATGTTGTTTGGTAAAACACAGCGTTCAATTTCCAATTTCGACAAATTTCGAAAGCGAACAAATGGAAATAGTGAAGCCATTTGATGGGTAATTGGCTCCGTGGAAATTTCCTTGCCTTCCCTCGTAATGTCGTGCAAGCTCCATCTTTTTGATAATTAAAAATTGTATTATTGCAGATGTAATTAAATAAATATGGTAAAAATTTTGTCGGCATTATATGTCAACTGTCAAATTATTACCTGATCAAAGCTTGGTACACGTCTAATTCGGAATAAACAGCGAGGTCATCTTCAGCCACAATTTCCTTGACCTCAGCGCAAGTCAATTCTAGAAATTCGTCCCTTTGCAAAAGATCGGCAGCGTTCCTGGAATTATTCCAAAAAATTAAGTGGAATATTAGCACTAATACTATAAACAATCCGTTAACCTTTCTTAACTATAAATCCTTTAAATCGTAATTAATTATGTGCGGAAATATTTGTATTATTTAATTTACTATTCTTAGAATTCAATTACTTCAGAATATATTGAAGGGCCACTTTTGTCAAGAATTCATCCTTAAAATCCGATGTCCGGAACAGCGAAAAGGCTTGAAAAACAGAGGGATTATCAAAAATCTCCTCTCCATCATTGATAAGTTGTCGGAGTTTAGCATATATTTCGTTTCTGAGTTCGATTAAATTGAATTTTTGAACAACTTCAAGCAGATCCAATGTTTCAGCCAGGTTTTTGAAATCCCATGTTCCGAGTTTGAAAATGTGCTGGAATGTTTTAGAAAAATTTAATATTGTTTTAAATTTGTATGACAATTATTTTATTGTTTATTTATTAATAATATTTTAAATAAAAGAAACGATATTGTTAAAAAATCATATCATAACTCACTTCAATGACGGCTTGGAAATCTTTTTCCGAAACATCTTCAATCTCATAAGCATAACCCCGAGTCGGTCCGGCCTCCAGAAGTTTCTTGAATTCCGGCGAAGCTCCTTCGAGGGTGAAGCGATTGACGACGAATTTCGTGAATTTTCTTGGCGACTCTTCTGACGTCAGTAAAATCAAAGCATTTTTGGAATCTTCCTCACTATTTTTACCAATCCATTCCTCGAACTTATTGACATTTCCTTGTTGATGGTCCATTATAATTCCCTGTAATAAATTGCAAGAGCCAACCAAATTATCAATGAAACTTACATTTATTTTCCCAAATAATAATAATGTGCGTCGTCCTAAATGAATCAGAATAAAGAGATCTAAATAAAAATAATTAGAAATAGATTTCCAAGCCTAATTTTTAGTGCACACTACTTCTTTACAGCCTTAATAATTTCTAATGATTAATTATGCATAAAAACATACGTAGTTGCAATTCGTGTTTCACTTTCACGTGTAGCCGTGTAGGTCATTTTTGAATTCCAGAAACGTCACCAAATTGAGATTTCCGACAACCCAAAAATAGCAGAGCAATGTTAGCCGAATGCATTTTATATTTTTAATACGATGATAATGAGAGCATCTCTGCCTATTTTTTATGAATAGAGCCGGGACCATTTCGCGTTTTTGACACTCGGAATTTTACGACGCTTCAGTCAATTTTTCGTGGTATATTTCAAATTGATTACAAAATTTGGCGGTATTTCGCGATTTTAACCCGCAATTTCTCAATTTTGTTAATTCTGGCGGTTTTTTAAATCCTTTAAACAATTTTTACTGAGTTCATTTTAGGTTATTTTCAATTTTACCAGTTTTTTTTCGCCTGAAGGATATAAAAATAATTTAGAGCTGAAATTTACGTTTTTTTCCAACGAATTTCCAAAAAACTTGCTGGACCTCGAATTTCGCGGAGTATGTTTCGCAGGATTTGGCGTTGTTACACAATTTTTCGCGCATTTCGCGATTTTTGCAATTTTCAAATTTTTTTTGGTTTTGGGATGTTCGGATGTCCAATACAACAATTTACCCAGCTGGGAATACTGTAGTATGAATATTCAATTTTATCGCATTTTTCGCAATGTCCCAGCCTTACTTATGAATCATTAATGAAATGATGAATAAATGAAGTCATGACAAAATTAAGTAAATTAAAAATCAAGATATGTATTTGTTATGTATTTTAAAGCCATGGATTTAATTGTTTTAATAATTATTTATACAATTCCAACAACTATTTCACAAACGGTTTTAGAAAAATTAGTTTAGTACAGAACACACTGAATTAATAAATTATAATTAATTATTACAGGGAATAATTTAAAAATATTACAAGACAGAAATTAGGATTCGGCAATTACAATGGAAGCCAAAGCTTTCTTCCCGGTTTTCATTGTCGCAGAGGCTTGATAGTTCTTCAGTTTGATTGCGACGTGGATTTCCATATCTTTATCCAAATCCCTGGTCTACATTTAAATCAAAAATGAATTAAATGATACTAACAATAAGTTGACTAAATAATTGATAATAAAAGAAATATATAAAATAAATATCAATAATATATTATTTATGCATTATTATTTGACATACGCAGGATAAATCAAGAATTCTATCATCGCAGCCAGACCATTCACCAGAACGTATTTCATCAAATAATTTTTGTCCACTTGCAGGGATCGACGAAGAAAATCCCAGCACGATTTCATTGCCGTTGTCTTGAATGCAATATTTGACGATAAAATACATTTCGCGGTTCCGGTAGACAAAGAATCCGGCCATTCCATCACTAATTATATCAAAACATTTACGTACATACATAAAACTAAAATTTACGATTCAAAAAATTTTTTTTTGCAAAAGTATTCAAATTACGAATTTTTATTTTTATTATTCCTGAAAAAAATAAAACTACACTCACGAACGCGTAAATCCAACTGTTTTGGTCGAACCGGGCATTATTTCGGAAACCATTTTATTACACTCCACCGTTTTATCCCAATAAAAATAATTTTCTTGCATTTTGAGAGTGCTTGGAGTAAGATTTTCTGGAAATAAATATCGTTTGTTCCAATTAATTACACATTCATTTAATCTGCGAATTAAATTAAAATAAGCATTAAAATAATAATTAATAATACCAAATAATGATAAAAAAATAAATAAATAATAACAATTAATAATAATAAAAAATAATCATAATTAATAATAATAAAAAATAATAATAATAACAATTAATAATAATAACAATTAATAATAATAAAAAATAATAATAATAACAATTAATAATAATAACAATTAATAATAATAACAATTAATAATAATAAAAAATAATAATAATGAATAACTAAATCGTCAGTACTATTGTTATAAATGCTGTTGCAATAATTACCGATGACAAATTCAACGGCGTACTCCCGAGTGGATTTAAATGTTGAAGCTAAAAATAGCTTGTAGACTGGTCTTCCCAAAAGGACACTGGATTTCTTTTCAGCTTTCACCAGCTTGCCCCGTAGCCTCTGAACTGTATCCTCCAGCTGCTTGAGATCTTTAGTTAAAGATCTTGATGAATGTTCCTGGTGGCCATTCTTTTCAATGATTTCGTGCTTGACCTTTCGAAGCTGTAGAACTTTCTGGTGTAATTGCTTTAATTCCTCGGCTTGGGATTCAATTTTGATTTTCAAATTTTGATTTTCCTGGCGATTGCCAGACGCTTCCTCCAATTCCTTCCGTAATTTTACAACAGTTTGCTCAAGACTCCGCAGCTCATTAGCTTGAGACTCTACTTTAGTCTTTAACTGTTGATTTTCCAGATGCTCATTATTATCTTGCAATTCGCTTCGAACTTGCAGCACCACTTTCCCCAGACTTGCAAATTCGTCCGCTTGACTTTGAATCTTGTCTAGCAATTTTCGATTTTCCATCCGATAGCTTTGGTTCTGAAACTCGAGTTTTGAATTGAATACAAATTGTTCCATTTTTTTGGCTTCCTGGCTGACTTTTTCTTTTCTAATATACAAAAATACATTTTTTAGAAATAATTAAATAACAAATAATCATAAATAATTAAAATATATTGAAATAACGATTACAATTTTAGGAATAAATAATTTTGGATCACAAAAAATATAATAATACAAAATATTTAAAATTACGCAATCTTTTCGATGAGTTCTGGTTCCCTTTCTTGCTTAAGATACTTCCGCGGCCTTGGGTTGGAATCCAACAGTGAAATATTTCTGAAAAGACAAAAGGGTTCATTCGTTTTAATTTTAAAGAAATATTTTTAAATAGAAATTTATTTTTTTCTTTTCTGGTTGTAAATAATATATTCCATAAAAACCTTTTCAGTCCATTATACAATTGCTTTAAATCCGCGGCTTCGTTAATTATTGGCAAAATGTTCATAGGCACAACATAATGCTGAATTTCGAAGTCGGTCATGTTTCCAAATCTCAGAAACGGAATTAATTCAGCAGATGCATGAGCAATCGCATCGTTTTCGGGAAGAATGGCTTTCTTCTTTATTAAATTCAGACTCCACCTTTAAAAAATATTTTACAAAATATTAATACAAAAAATTACAGAATTTGAAATTAATTTATCAATTTATTTTGTATGTTAATACTTGATTACTGCTTGGTAAGCCTGAAGTTCGGAATTCAGCGATAAGTCATCACAAGCCAGGACATCCTTCATTTCATCGCTGGACAACTCCAGGAATCCATCTTGTTGGAAAAGATTTGCGGCATTCCTGGGAATAAATTAAAATCAAATTTTTAAATTCATTTATTATGCATTGCATATTAAATATTATTTATAGTAGGTAAATAAACATTTGTATAGATTTTATTTACCTGAGAATGTGCTGTAGAGCAGCATCAGTTAAAAATTCATCCCCTAAACGGGAATTTCGAAACAAAGAAAACGCCTGGAAAATATTGTCTTGGTCGAAGATTTCGCGGGTATTAAGAACAATAATTTGCCGCAATTTAATGACAATTTCTTTTCGAAGTTCGGATAAAAGAAACCGGTCCGCGATTTTGATCATCGTCAATGCTTCCTGGAGACTGCGGAATTCCCATGGACCGAGTTTGAAGATGTGCTGGAATATGCAAAAAAAATAAAAAAATTAATAAATTCTGCAAGAAAAACATTTTTGTTTTAGATTATTATATTTGTTTAATTTTAGATAATTACCTAAAACTAAAGTAGATAGCTAAATATTTTTAAAACCTAAATTAATACCATTAAAAACCCGCCTTTACCTCAGTCAAAGTCTGGAAATCGGTTTTAGAAACATTCCGAATTTCATACGCATATCCACGTGTCGGTCCATCGTCCAGAATCTTCTTGAATTCTGGCGACGCTTCCTGCAAGGTCAAGCGATTCAGAACAAATTTTTTGGGGGAATCTTCGGAACCGATCAAAAACAGGGCATTTTGAGGATCGCCTTCATTATTGTTACCAAGCCATTCTTCAAACTGGGGATGGTTTGAACCTGGAGGATGAGATTCCATGGGAAACGTGAGGTAATTTTAAAAAAAACTCGGTAATGATGTATAAATAACTTATTATTATTAATTATTATATATTTTGATAATTAGTGTTAATTAATTTTAAAATTTATTACTGTTTATTATTATTTAATTTATTTATTGTTTTATTTTATTATTATTATTTAATTTATTTATTGTTTTATTTTATTATTATTATTTAATTTATTAATTATTATTATTTTGTTATTATAACGAACAGTTTGACGGAATTAATTTTAATATTTTTGCTCAGTGTCTTCTTCGTTTTTTTCATTTAAATGCTTAAATTTAAAATTTACCGGTGTAATAAATGATTGACCTTGAAAATATTATTAACTAAAATATTTCCCGTCAAAAAGATCAATTTTGCATATTAATTGGCATTCCAGCATTTTTCAGATATTTCTTTTTATAGGACAATATTGCGATGACGTAATTTTTTAGGGAACATTTGCGTATTAAAGTAAAGATTACTCATAAATTATCGGCAAGGGAAGAGAAGAAATGAACTTTGAACTTATTAGCTGACCACGTTGTAAAAATTATTTGCATAAAAATAATCGTGTCAATTAAAGACGGAATTAATTTTTTTTAATCAGTAATAATCTTTATTTCTTTTAAAAATCAATTTAAACATTATTGATTCTATTTTCTAAAGGGCCGTATAGGATAATTTATAGTGATTATTATAATATTTTTAAAAAATATTATAAACACCATCGACAATTTATCAATCATGGAGTCTCATTTAGGGAATGACAAATTCTCAGAGTGGCTGGATCAAAACAAGGAAGACGACCTTAGCAATGCCGTATTTTTGCTCAGGTCAGATAAAGGTCAATTGACCAAATTTGTTGTGAATCGGTTGAAGTTGCAGGAATCATCGCCTGAATTT
>JAQGAK010004088.1:0-13047 GCA_034696945.1 Lipothrix lubbocki
CTAAATAATGAAATTCTTTGGTGGTGCAATAAATATAGTATAAAATTATTCCAGGTACAATAGAATTAGACTTACTTTTATTTTAGTGATACAAATTAAAATCTTTGCATATAAGTTTTGCCATTACACAAATCTCCAATGAGCTTCAACTCCCAAAGTTTAACTTCAAATATGTGTGGAATTGGGATGATCGGAACACTTCAAATAGGATAAATCTCTATAGTAGTTTATAATAATATTTTTTACGCCGAGTATTTCGGTTAGAGAAACGTACGGGACTTGCCGAATAATGATTAAAGATGATTACTTCATAGTATTTGCAGGTGAAGAATTAACTGCAAGTTTTAAGTGCTTCTGTTAGTCAGAACAAGTCGTAAGTAATACAAGTTAAGACTTTCAAAAAGTATATTTGGGTCGTTACAAATACTTTCGACCACGACTTTGCTTGATCAACGAATTTCGTGAAAAATGTTGGTAATCCTCAGATGGAACACCCAATGGGTCCTTGAAAAAATAATAAAAAAAATTCCCGCATGGCTACCCCACGTGTGGGGGGCTGTAAAATTTGAAAGTTTGTATTGACAATAATCGATTTGATACTCATGCTTATTTAAAGTTACTACTGTTTTGCTTGTAAATGGAAAAAATATCTACGAATATTAAATTTTATTCTATTATCTTCGGATCTTAGTTATTGTACCTCCTCAAATTTCACCACCCTTTTAATTCGACTCGAATGAAACCGCGCGTTTTCCTAAATTCTCTAAATAATTATTGTATGTCATACGTTTATTTTCCTTCACCTTATCATCGACAGCAAATTAATGTTAAAAAATTCAACTAAATTAGGAAAGACGCGTCGGATCAGCGGATCCTGTAAACGTGCTTGTTCATCATGAAGCTCCTCACCAACGTTTCTAGTATTATTATACACTTCCAGCTTGGTAACATTCATCAAGATTGGGAAGTCCTTAAATTTTGTGATTTCTTCCAACATTCCAAGATGCAAACGCACCGTTTTCAGGCTTGCCAAACTTGAATGAATTATTTCTGCAACCACAGATGGTGACACCGGGGGATGGCTCATTATAACAACCAATTTAGTAAGACGAATGTCGTTATTTTTCAGAACATCCAACTCCTCCTGCGGTGATATTGATAATCCACCCAATAGAAATATTTTCATCGCCGACAATTTCTTCGCCTTGACCAAACATTTAAGTTGGCATGGTGAAATTGCTAAGTCCAGATCTTCCACTATGGGGAAAGCGTCCAGCATTGCCATCAGGGAATCTTCGTCGTGAGAAAAAGAGAAATAAGGTTGTGTACATGCAAAGTCGCCTGGGCCAATGCTCAGAGTTTTCAAATTAACGAACTTTCTCTCCTGCTCTTTAATCCAAAAGCCAAAACTGTATGTGCGTAAACTTGTACCAGGCACTTTTAAGCGAAAGGATATCAACCTTTCGATTGGCAATGCTGTTATGTAGGCCCGAAGTGTTCGTGGTATCACTATAACATCATTTCTACGGGGTGCCCTGTTGTCGAAATCTAATACAACTCTCGTCACGTCCATCAAAGCCGAGAAAATTCTTTGCAGGAGCGTGCGACTCTGGTCAATCTTTTCCCGGCATTCAAAAGTGGTAAACACGTTGCTGCTGTCGCCCGTAAAACAAATCTTGACTCCACTGAAAGGATGGAATCCAAATAATGCAGTGTTTTCAATTATTCGTGTAACATTTTCCAGTTCTTCAAAGGTCTCATATCCCTTGAGACACAGCAAGGTTCCACGTTGCCGAAGAATATTTCGGAAAATTGCAGTCCAGGACTTATTGACTAGAGAGCAATTCAAAAGGTCGGCTTGGTGGTTCAAATGCTTGAAGATTTCATTCGTGAGCTGAAAACAATTTTGTCTTGTTTCATTATAATAATTATGCAATGTGTTTAATTGAATTAACAAGTTTAATTAAACGACTCACCACATGATTGGTAAAAATCTGGTCCGAGAGAAACTGGGCAATAAGCTCGGCTGATGTATTCTTCTAAAACAAAATTTTAAATAATTATCGCGTAATTTTAAAAATGACTAAATTAAATTAACTTTGAAGCTATTTAGTTACCTCTATCGCATGAGTTGTATCTGCCATCAAACGAATATTCCAATGTGTTTTTTCTTTGTTATACTTAAAATTGTGTTGTAAACACAAACAATGATTGCAAAACTTCAAAAAATATCCAATGTTTCGGTAGGTTGAAGTTTATTTTGAATATAAAGTATAAATAAAATGACTTTAATGTTGAGTGTAAACTCAAGCATAATCGAAATGTAAGTTGCTTCTTCTAATTGGATGCATTCGTCGTTGAAAGCTGAAATAAATAATTTATGGAAGTTACTGATACAAGTGCTACAACAGGCCGTAAAAAATTGCAGCTTTCTATTTTACTATTTGTACTACACCTGTATGGTCTCTGGTCACTAGAATGTCCTGCCTTGAGTTGAGTAAATCTCAAACAGTCTAATCAACTGAACATATATCTGTCCATACATGGACACTAACGTAACTTATTCCTGAGAATTTTTGACATTTAGATCTTTTACAGAATTTGCAATAAATGAACGAAGGGCTCGATTCTGTATGAATTATATGGAAAGAATGCCTTTATATATTTTAGAAGGAAAAGTTGTATTAAGTGAGTCAACGATTAAAAAAAAACATTTTATTTCAATATTACGACTACCTGATTTTGACTTGAAGTTAAATTATTCGTAATACTTATGTAAATGAAGAAAGGAAATGAAAAGTTTCTTTTTTTGCTATTCGCCTTCGTTTGTTCAATAGCTCGAAACTGAGGAAACGACTAAGTTTTCACTCTCTTCTTTCGGTGTGCCGCCGTAGTGGCAACAGGAGAATTTGAAATGGCAGCATCTAGTCTTCCCAAATACTAATAAATATATAGCCACGCAATTATGCAATGCAACTTGTTTCATTGAAAGAAATCATTAGTTACAGGTATGTAAGTATCTTGATTTATTATTTCATTTATATCACAATGGAACAAACAAACGAAAAATCACTATTCGGAACATTTTCATTCCCAGCAATCGCTATCGACGAAACTCCCAAAGTCAACAAGAAATGAAAGTTTTTCAACTATTGCAATTTCTTTTCAGCTGATTCCAAGCCATAGCTTACTTGAGCTTACCAAATATTGGACGAGGGTCTTGGGAAACATTTGTAGAGATATATATTTTAATAATAACTAATAAGTTTTAACCGCAATAATTGCAAAATTATTTATGTGAATGAAGGGTTATAATGATTATTGGTAGCATTTTCTTTCGTCAGGCATGCACTGCCTATGTTTCCAGTGTCGACTTCAGGTCAAAATTGCACCCTTGGCAGTGTCATTGTTTCAGATATGGCTCCTCGTCAATAATTTATAACAAACACTGGGCGCATAATTACTCCAAAATATGTACATAAAACCTAAGGGCAGATACTCGGGAAATTACACAACCAATATCCTTACACAATAATATAAAACTCAATCAAAAAATCAGTTGGCTTAATTTCTTCAAAATTTCCTGTCGAGCATAGACCCGTGAAGTATTTGGCACGTGGCTCAAGACGAATTTTAATAAATTGGTTAGGTGTAGATAGTCCTTGACTTGCTGAATTTTTACATTACTT
The DNA here is from genome assembly GCA_034696945.1 of Lipothrix lubbocki. Lineage (NCBI taxonomy): Eukaryota > Metazoa > Arthropoda > Collembola > Symphypleona > Sminthuridae > Lipothrix > Lipothrix lubbocki. Next base: position 3,690 of record JAQGAK010004088.1, read on the forward strand.
AATTATTATTTATTTATTTTCATAATTTTTCACAGGAAGTTTAAACTTTGAACTAAATTGAAATATGGAATAAAAATGTAGCTAAATAATGAAATTCTTTGGTGGTGCAATAAATATAGTATAAAATTATTCCAGGTACAATAGAATTAGACTTACTTCAATTTTAGTGATACAAATTAAAATCTTTGCATACAACTAGTCTGTTTTCATTTCTTTTAAAACGGAGAAAATTCTTTGCATGAGCTTTAGATTTTGTTCAGTGTGATCCCAGTATTTGTGTTTATTGAAAACGTCTGTGGGATCTTCCGGATAATAAATCTTGACGCCGCCGAAGGGATGGAATCCAATCAATTCACTGCTCTCAAACATTTTTGTTACAGTTTCCAGTTCTTCAAAAGTTTCGCATTTTCTAATACTCAGCAAATTTCCACGCTGACGAAGAATTTTTCGAAAAAATGCATTCCAAGATTTATTGACCAACGAGCAGTGTAGAAGATCCGAGTGATGGTTCACGTTTTTGAAGATTTCATCCGTGAGCTGAGTATATTCAAATTTTAAAAAAATTCTTAATGTGAATAAATTATTTAATATGTAATGTATTATTGTTTGCATTGCAAGCATACGCGTATATGTGTTTTATATGCGTGTTGTGTATTTATTATCAAAAAGTATAATAATAATGACTCACCACATGGTTGGAAAAAATCTTATAGGAAAGGAGATGATCAAAGCTGCCTTCCATATCTTGGTCCTGTTCAAGTAGTATAGGAATTATAATATAATTTTTAATATGGTTAAATTAAATAAATAAATATTATATAGCTTTGTCAATTAGTCACCTCCATCTCATCAACGCTTTCTGCCATTACACAAATTTCGAGTGAGCTTCCACTCTGTAAGTTCAACTTCAAAAATATGTAGAATTGGGATGATCGGAACTTCGGAACACTTCAAATAGATAATTTCTAAATCTCTATAGTAGTTTATAATATTTTTTACACTGAGTATTCCCGTTAGAGAAACGTACGGGACTAGCTGAATAATGATTAAAGATGATTACTTCATTGCATTTGTAGGTGAAGAATTAACTGAAAGTTTTAGGTGCTGCTGTAAGTCAGAAAGAACAAGTTTTTAGTATTAAAAATTGAGACTTTCAAGAAGTATATTTATATCTACCTGTATTTTTATGCCTCCTGGCTGTGGGATTCTGGGGGTGTCCAAAATGTTGGGGAATTGAACAGCGTCCAGTCATTTGTACATTCCGAATTTGTTTACTACATTCTGATTAACTTAGTTGTTTTTAAAAGTATTTTCCACAATGGGATTATTTATAGAACTTCTAAAATAAATCACGAATGACGAGTTACAGTTAGTATGTACCTGTATTTATTACGTGGTCGAAATTATGTAAGACATTTTATATCGTTTGATTAGACTTGTATTCGTATTTATAATTGAAATAAAATAAAATACATACAAATTGAAACACTGTAAATGAATTTGTGTTCAATATTATTTCTCAATCACAGTTATATGAAATTGTCACAGTTATAATTCTCTAAACAATTAGTGTACTTCATACGTTTACTTTCCTTCACCTTATCATCGAAAAAGCAAATGAATGTAAAAAAATTCAACCAAATTAGGAAAAACACGTCGGATTAGCGGATCCTGTAAACGTGTTTGTTCATCATGAAGCGCATCACCAACGTTTCTAACACGATTTTCCACTTCCAGCTTGGTAACATTCAACAAGATTAGGAAGTCCTTAAATTCTTTGATTTCTTCTAACATTTCAAGTTCCAAACGCACCGCTTTCAGGCTTGCCCAACTTGAATGAATTATTTCTGCAACCATAGACACCGGGAGAAGGTCCTTTATAATTAATTTATTAAGTCTAATGTCGTTATTTTTCAGAACATCCAACTCCTCCTGCGGTGATACAGAAGATCCACCCAACACAAATATTTTCATCGCCGACAATTTCTTCGCCTTGGCCAAACATTTGAGTTGGCATGGATAAATTGCTAAGTCCAGATCTTCCACTATGGGGCAAGCGTCCAGCATTGTTGTCAGGTAATCTTCGTCGTGATGAAAAAATAAATGGGGTTGTCTACATGCAAAGTCGCCCGGGGCAATGCTCAGAGTTTTCAAATTATCGAACTTTCTCCCCTGCTTTTTCAGCAAAAGGCCAAAATTGTAGGTCACTATACTTGTACCAGGCACCTTCAAGCAAAAGGATATCAACCTTTCGACTGGCAATGCTGTTATGTAGGCCCGAAGTGTTCGTGGTATCACCATATAATCATTTCCACGGGGTGCCCTGTTGTCGAAATCTAATACAACGCTCGTCACGTCCCTCAAAGCCGAGAAAATTCTTTCCAGGAACCTTCGACTCTGGTCAATTCTTTCCCGGCATTCGAAAGTGGTAAACACGTTGCAGCTGTCGCCCGTAAAATAAATCTTGACTCCGCTGAAAGGATGGAATCCAAATAATTCAGTGTTTTCAATTATTCGTGTAACATCTTCCAGTTCTTCAAAGGTCTCAAATCCCTTAAGACTTAGCAAGTTTCCACGCTGCCTAAGAATATTTCGGAAAATTGCACTCCAGGATGTATTGACTAGAGAGCAATTCAAAAGGTCGGCCTGCTTGTTCAAATGCTTGAAGATTTCTTTCGTGAGCTAATAAACAATGTTTCAATACAATAAATGAGCAGTGTATTTAATTACATAATTCCAGAATTGGATGACTTTATCATTTCATTTCGTTATTCGCTCAGTTAATTGTACAAATATGAATACTACAAATAGACGACGATTTAATTAAAATTATATTTTATTGGTTTTGAGCTAGCAATGGGCAAAAGTTTGCTAAAAATTAGCAAGAAAATTGAACATTTTAGGGAAAGAAGGTTGACATATTTTTTCAGTTTTCGTTATAGTTGCAGTATTTATATTTTATAGTTACGTTTTAAGATCGGTATAAAAATATATTATTCTTTTGTTTTTGTTATTGTAATTATAACGTTATGCCGTATTCTAGCGTTATTAGCTATAATAATTATAACGTTTAAAGTTATTGAATAACGTTATGCAACCCTGCATACTTCCATTTTTAATTAAACGACTCACCACATGATTGGTAAAAATCTGGTCCGAGAGAAACTGGGCAATAAGCTCGGCCGATGTATTCTGCTAAAACAAAATTTTAAAGAATTATCATAATTTTTTAAAAAATATTTACATTATATTAACTTTGAAGCTATTTAGTTACCTCTATCGCATTATTTGTTTCTGCCATCACACCAATTTTCTAATTGCTTCCTTCGTAAGCTGTGACTTATAATTATGCTGGAAATACAAACGGTGATAGCGAAACTTCTAATTATATCTGCGTATATCGCAGTATGTTCAAGTTTATTTTGAGTATAAAGGATAAATAAAAAGTAAAATCAAGCGTGATCAAAAGATAAGTTGGCTTTCTGTAATTTGATGGATTCACAATTGAAATCTGAAATTCTAGAGGTTCAAACATATTTTTGTCCATGCATGGACACTAACTTAACTTATTCGTGATAATTTTTGGCAATTGAATTTTTACAAAACTTGCAATAAATGAATGTAAAATAACGGATTCTGTATAAATTATATGAAAAGAATGGCTTTGTATATTATATTTTAGACAGAAAAGCTTAAATAAGTGATTCAATATGTTAGAAAAAATAATACTAGTAAACTTTTCCTTCAATTTTAGGACTTGATTTTGATATTATTCGTAATAATTCCGTAAATAAGCAAACGTTAAAACAGTTTTTTGCCATTGTTCTCCCGCTCTGCTCCTAACTGTGAGGAAACAACAGCCCCTGTTTTCACTCTTTCTCCATTCGGTGTGCGGCTGTGGCTGCAACTGGAGAATTTGAAATGGCAGCATCTAGTCTTATCAAATCAAATACTAATAAATAAGGCTGGGAAATCGTGAAAAACACGATAAAGTTAAAAATTCATAATAGAGTATTCCCAGCTGGGTAAATTGTTTTATTGGACATCCAAATATCCCAAAACCGAAAAAATTAAATTTGAAAAGTGCAAAAACCGCGAACTGCGCAAAAAATGGTATAAAAACGCGAAAAACTGCGAAATATACAAAATTTCCACAAAATATCGCGAAATTTGATGCCCAACAACTTTGTTTGGAATTTATTGACCATAAACGGAAATTTTAGCCAGAAAAATAAATTCCAAAATTATTTTTGTCTACTTTTGGAATTAAAAACTGCTCAAAATTGAAAATAACTCGTTGAAAAGTGTAAAAATGTTAGAAACCACAAAATAAAGCCAGAATAAACAGAAACTTGAAAAACTGAATAAAAATCGCGAAATACCGCGAAATCCCTCATTGATTTTGCGAAATACAGCAAAAAATTGACTTCAATTTTGCAAACTTTTTAGAGCCAAAAACGCGAAATGGTCCCAGCCCTACTCATCATGTAATGTTTACTTGTACATATTATTCTAACAGCAAATTTACCCGCTTGGTTCAATCCAAACTCGTTCAAGGCATTTAGATCTTGGCGAATCTGTACCACATCCACATCTGCAAATCATTTTAATCGATAAAAAATACAATCCTCTTTTTAAGGCTAGACTCCTTATAACGGCCACAATATCGCTTTGCCCCAGATTTTAATTGACGCGCAATATTGTCTCTTATGCGAGGACTTTATTATAACGGCCAAATGTTGACGCTTTATAGGATGCCGTTATAAAGAGTTTCTACAAGCAGACACGGCTGTTGTTTTAATGCTTTAGATAATTATTTTGAGTGAAAAGTGAAAACTCTTTATAGCGGCACTCTTTAATTTGACCTTTGACCGTTATTACGAGGTGTTCTTTGAAAAACTTTAAACTGGAGTTTCAAAATATAGATCGATCTTGGTCAGCAAACCCTGAAACCGGTTTTAAGATGGCTACAATTTAATTTCTTTTGTTACAAAAATTTTGTTCAAATTCTCTATTTCACTAAATTGCTTCTGTGCACATGAATTTTATAATTATCCCCCTTGTAAATTTGATAATTTGACTTTTATAAATTAATTGTTTTGCAATTATTCGTTAAAAACCTCAAAGAATAGATAGTTAATGAAAATCATAATATCTGGTTTTTTAAAATGCTCAATTTCAAGCAATCTAAGATAAGCAAAGCATATGTATTATTAGCAATGTTGTACCTGCTGCTTTGAGATTTTGCAGGTTTTCTGCTATTTAACGTATATTTGCGATTGTATTAGTCAAGGCTGGGCTATTACTGGTAATTTTAAGCCCCTGCTGCCTAACTTCTCCTCGGACTGCTTCCAATGTCCCAGAGATTCCAATGATTTTATTGCTCAAAGCTGTAATGAATTATTATTACTACATGAGCGTATTGCATGGATTACTTATTACAAACATATTCCGCAATTAAAATTGGATTAATTAAAACAAAGTTTATTACAAATTTTGGATATGCGTAAAATCGTTGTTGAGTCGCTACCACGCGCGTTATAATTTTTGTACAAATAATTTATTAAAATCCAAGAGCAAAGGGAACAAACAATATTGCCGTACCTTCAGTATTTATAAGTTGTTTGTTTTCTAATTCACGGAAATTTGCAGCCGCGTTTCCCGCGTTCTGCGCTACTCGATATTCAATATTTTCCAACTTTCTTCCCACTAGTTTCTCAATATTTTCCAATTTTCCTGCTATTCCCGTGGTTTTGTTACTCATTGCTATCATCATCCGTTCTGCTTTCTGGTAGAAATCCGCAGCTACTTGCACCATTGTTTGCTGTGATTGCTCAAATGACTCTAATGCTTTCCGCCAGACTCCTTTTTCAATTTGTTTACAAAAATTTCAAATGAAAAAATAAATTTGATTAAAAAAATGTTTTTTTTACGTTTTTCGTGTAGAAAAATTTAATTAGGCCTAACCTGGATCCTCAGCCGACATACCGAAATCCACAGCTGAATTTTTTAGAAATCTAGCCTTGTTAGGATGAGCCGTCAAGATTGTTGCAGCAAGGACTACTAATGTTTGAACAATTCTAAATTTGTAGATTCCCATTTTAATTGATTTAAAAAAAATTACTTCGGAACGGAAAATCAAAATTATTATTAAAAATAATAATACTTATTATTAATAATTATTATAAAAAATTATTATGGTTGTGAAAATTCACAGCTCAAAAAGCGAGTTGGAGGCACTAGATTAAATAATTCTGCCTGCATTTTCGCAGCTTTTATATACAGCGACAATTTGTAATGTTTAATCTTTTCGTCCACAAGACTCATTATTTCATGGAGCAAATTTCCACGAATTCGTGTTTTGGGTCATCTGAATTGAACGTCAAGGCTGGATGTATATAAAAATAATGTCATGATAACAAAAAAGCCTGTTTATGTACAATTTACTATTACTAAAGTCTGTTTATGTACTTTAGATTTACTGATTGTATGGAGTCAGTTACCGGGAATTGGATGGGATTCCATGGAAGGAAATAATTCATAGATAAATGTAAACGATTAATACATTAAAACATTAAAAGATAAACTAGAATTGCACGTGAAAGATATTCATGTGGAAAGGCAGCTCAGCGTTCTTTTTTTACTGAATAATGTAATTTATTATACATATTTAAAAAAAGAGTGTCATATTTATATGAATCCTAAAAGCAGAGTTGACTTTTCCGAGAATCACAAAGTTTCAATCATAATATTTATCAATGATTGATAACCTTCAACTTCGGGTGACTTAGCTGTGCTGAGCCTAACAGTTTTTTACGAGACCATATGAATACATTTGGGCATTATTTACTTAACTGTTTGACAGGGAAAAATAAAAGTTGATAAATCCAAAAAAAAAATCTATATGTAGCATGCTCTGAAGATGTAATGCTTGTAGCCTTAAAAACCCCGTGTTCCATTACCGTTAAACAGCGCGCCCAATCCCCTAAGTAACGTATAGAGGCAGGAATTTTTAAATATTAAATTGTCTCATAAAAGCTGATGCTGACAATTTAACATGTGGACATTATGGAAGTTGCTGTTGTTATTAAAAGTTTCAAGTTACTTTTATTTAGGATATAAAATATTATTTATTTTTTAGAACTGCAAGGTCGATTTATAGAGCAAACGCATAGTTCCCTAAAATCTGGAGTCAAGCTAATGAAAAGCCAAAAGAAGAAGTCGCGAAAATATATACATTCAGAACTCGCTAATGTGGACGGCTTGATAAGGGCTGACTCGACGTAAAGGATATGTATTTGACAGTCCAGGCATTCAATTGACTAGTGCGCATAAATATTCAAACTAGAACATGCTCCTGAGATGCCGTGTCCTTCCAACTACTATTATGCTGCTCCACATTCAAATATTTTAAGACATGCAACACGATACATTTTACATTTTAATTGGATTATCTATAGCTTAAATACGTGTATATATTAGCATGAAACTATAAAAACGTTATTAAACTATTCCCAATGAACATATTCAAACAACCCTTTAGCAGAAAATATATTAAATTATTATCTGCTTAGTCAGTGCCAGGTAACCGTTTGAACATTGTCAATCCGCCAGTTTAAAATACGGAAAGCCCCTGACATTTTAACGGGTAAATCCGGTCGAAAGAAACAAATATGGCGTTTGTATTTCTCCCACTTTTGTTCTGGCAACATATATTTAAAGATTGTTACCAGGTCATTAGTACTGGTGGTGTAATTATCGAGAATCTCTACGAAGCCAACGTTCCCTACACTCTGTACACGTTTAACGGCCCGGGGGGTGACATTAAATGGGGTTTCAATAAGTTTTATCGCCGTTTTGAACGGCGAATTCGGGGTATTAACTGCAAAGCAATACTTTTTATAGTCCAGTCAAAAGACCCAAACACCAAACAAAAAATTTCATGCAAGGATGCCTTGGTTACCAGATCTGCAATTCTCCCGATTTACAAATCGGTTGCGTTTTTGTCCATGGCGATAATGACTTCGGAAATGCGTAGATGTATGGGGAGTATTATGACAGGCCTGTCAGATGAGTTCTATACGGTTTTTGACTTTTCCCTAACTACATTCATGGGTCTCGCCAGGTCCGAACAAAAACATAAGAGATATTTACAGCGAGTTTACTTTATTCAATCGTGGACAACGGTGTGCCGTGATTGTTACATATTTTCCTGTAAGATCTTTGAATTTGACTTACTGATCCACACTAAGGATTTTCGACGGCATATATTACAGACATTTGATCGGATCCATCGACACCAAACATACCTTCATGGTTCGCATATATTTAGCTTTCGTCGCCGGAATGAGATTCAGCTGAATAGTTATAAAATCGGGAAATTGGGTAAATTAGCGTTTACAACACCCACCGTAGAATTTCATATCCAGTACATTTTTTCTCTAGTGCGAGAAAAATTCTCAAATTCAACCTTTATCGATAGCAGTTATCCTAGTCATGATATATTTTATCAACATGGAAGACATGTTAGAGTAGACTTCAACCAACCCAGTTACACAGCCCGATTATTTGTTGCCATGAGAGAAGATGAATTTACGTTTCTGACCTGCTCTGGGATTTCACATTCCCTGACATATTTAATTTATATTCAGCCATTTCAACAATCTGTTTGGGTGTGTATGGCAATACTTATTTGTTTGACCGGAGCCTTTCTCCAATTTCTGTCGAAAGACGGCATGCATAATCGTTATGCTGTTTTCGTGCTGAGTGCTCGAACGCTGCTCGAGAATGTAGATATAACGGAGCAAGGTTTGCCACAAAACGGAAAATTTAGCGTTATTATGTCGCTCTGGCTACTTGCGACAATTGTCTTGAGCAACGCTTATAAAGGGATTTTAACGTCCGACCTGACAGCAGGAAAACCATATCGAGGATATGAAACCTTCAATGACCTCAGCGATGTAAAAATTATACCTGCGATTTCGTCAGAATTAAGATCAATGTCTGTTAAAGATCTTCAAACGAATGTGGAAGATAATTTTCCGGGCAATGTTATAACGCCCCTGAAGTTTAAAGAGATTTTGTATACCACTACAGACGTTGGCAAAAATTTCGCTTGGAACAATCAAATGAGTAGACATATTCGAGCAACCCAACACCAAAATCAACAGATTGCTTATTTAAATTCCTTAGAAAAAAAATTCGTATTGCCGACCAGTTTGAATGCAAGCGTCGAACAAACAATTTCAACATGTGATAAAATCGCCTATTTGGATTTTCGCAGCCGCCTTGGGGATTTTCAAGTACCACATTCGCGACAGAAAAACATTTACACGAAACCATTTATAGTTGGAAAGGA
>JAQGAK010004089.1:0-13047 GCA_034696945.1 Lipothrix lubbocki
AAAATTAATACAAAAATTAATACAAAAATTAATACAAAAATTAATACAAAAATTAATACAAAAATTAATACAAAAAGAACAAGAAAAAAATTAAATTTAGATAATTTTATGTGAGTATCATTGCACTCTGAGAGATATGAAAGATACTTGTCATTATGTTTCACAACTTCCGCAGCCACTTTCTAATTGTCAAAGAAAAAGTGAGAAGTAGCCGAGGAGGATGAAATTGTGAAAAAATCAAAAGAAAAATCAAGGAGAAGAACGAAAGTAATATGTCCTTGCATTTGTCTCGTCACGCAATATCGTAAGTTTCTATGATACTCCAGTTCCATTTCCACTAAGTGACACATCTTGCTATAAATACATAAATTCTTGATGTAAATGACCTTTCCCAGCTATGTGAGGATCTGACGTAAAGACTTTGTAATGGACTTCGAATATTAAGAAATGTTGGAATTTAGGTGTAAAATTCATGGTTTCTCTAGAAAATTATGAGAAAATTATATTTATACACGTTATATGTGAAGTCGTGTGAAAGTGTATGTTGAACTATAATATATATAAGGAGAGAAAGCAATGCGGAAAAAGGTACTAGAAAATGAAACAGATACATAAATACAGTGAAAATAAGAAATGCAATACAAGAGACAACTATTAGGGATCGAATTATTCTTAATTTTCTTCGAAGACGTCTTGCTCCTACTTTGTCTCACTTTCTTCGCTCATTATTTTCCTCGCACGTTCCAACTTCTTCCCTCTCCATCCGTGTTCCTCTGTCATCGAGAACATCGGCAAAGCCCTCTTAACCCCGCTCTGCTGTCTGCTCCTAAATACAAACACTTATTATTGCTTATGCATATGTCTTTCCCTGCTTTCTCTCTACATTCATTGCTTTTTTCGTCTTTCTGGCTTCTTCTGTTTTCTTTTGTAAAATCCTTTGGCCCTTTCTTGTATATTTACAACTTTCTTTGAATTTATCAATGTTTTCTCTATATATTTGTCTATATTTGCCCTATAGTTCCCTATATTTCTTATACTTTGCCTACATTCTCCCATAGTTCCCTATACTTTCCCTATATTTTCTTATATTTCCTATATGTTTTTCTATATTTCCTATATGTTTTTCTATATTTCCTATATATTTTTCTATACTTTCCCTATATTGCCCTATGTCTTCCTGCACTTTCTCTATAATTTCCTATACTCTCCCCATATTTTCCTATACTTTCCCAGTATTTCCTATACTATCCCTATATTTTCCTATACTTTGGTTATAGTTTTCTATACTTTCTCATTATTTCCTATATTTTCCCATACCTTTTTATACTCTTTATACATTATCTTATTGTCCTATATACTCTATATTTTCATGTAGTTTCCCTACATTTTCCCGATAGTTTCCCGTCTTTCTCCCAATAGTCTTCTTTTTCATAAATTTTCTTGAACTTTCTCTTGATTTGATTTTGTTTTCCTCACAATGTTTTATACATATTCAATATTTCGCCATGCTTTCTCCACAATTTTCTATACTTCCTCTGAATTTTACTATGCGTTCTCCACAATATTCTATGCGTTATCTATATTTTGCAGTGATTTCTCTATACCTTACAGTTATTTCCCTGTATTTAACTGTGCTTTCTTTATTTTATTTTACGTCTATATTTAACTGTACATTCTCTATTTTTAACTGCGCTTCCCCCATATTTTTTACGTTTTTTCTATCTTTTCATACGTTTTTCCTGTATTTTTTAATGTTGCCTTTGTATTTTGCTATGCTTACTCTATATTTATTTAAATATTCCAATGTTTTCTTTATATGTTAATCTATTCTTCAATACTTTCTCTATACGTTTTTCACTTTGAAACATTTTCGCAACCTTTCGTCTTGTATTTTAAAAAGGTTATTATATGTTCGTATGCTTTCTACCCGTTTTCATATGCTTGTAAGCTTTCCCTATATTTCCTCGTATTCCTGCAAATACTTTCACACTCATTCTCTGTTGCTCTCCACGGAGGAATAACGACGGGAAATGGAACCGAAAACTCTCCATTAATTTTCCTCCGTCAATACGTTGATTTCCTCGACATTTCCCGCTATACTTTTCTGCCGTCCCAGGATCCCCTTAAGAAACAAAATAGGGAAAAGCTCTTTCCGCTGCATTCCCATAAACACTCTCACATAATTTCTCTTTTGGCCCAGAATTTCCTTTCGATACTCTCTTCTTCCCGGACATTAATTATTCCCAGCCTGCATTTCTTATTCTTAATTCCACCCTTCTTCAGATTCACTACTATAAATGCATTTCCAACACTTTCCCCGCTGCATTTTCTCCTTTATTGTCGCACGCACTAAATAAATTATTCTTTACTTGCACTTTGTATTCTAATTAAAGCTTTTCGTGCTCTTGTCTGCCTTTCTTTTTAGATTCTTGCATTCCTTTCTGCGCGTTTCCCTCACGGTCTTTCAACGGACGCCATATTTAATTTTCTGTGCTTTCTCCATTTAAATTTTTGTAGCTTAGAAGCATACATTTTTGCTGTAAAAATTGACTTCAAGTGCAAATTATTTGCAGGAATTTGTTTATTTTTTCTGCGTTAAAATATTGTATTACTTTCTCCCCAAAGTTTTTGTAATTTAAATTTAATTTCTGATATTTATTTCCTTTCTCTACCATTGTTTTGCATTTTTTAAAAATTTCTCCAATTTTTATTTTCTATTTAATTTCTGTATTTTTTGAAATTCCCACGTTTTTTCTATAAGCTTTGTTTCCTTTAAATTTGTAACAAGTTCCGGACTTTCTTTGCTTCAGACATTTGTACGCGCTTTATTAAATTTTCCTTTAAGTCGCCTTACTGAAAGGTCTGCAGTGCCAATTAAATATTCAAAAAATTATGAAAGCATAATATAACGTAGCCAAGTATATATAATGTATCTATACATATGTAAAAGGTGTTTATAATTTACGTACTTATTACATCAAAGAGCCCCTGTCCTGTAAAGTGTAGAATTATGAAAACCTGTTAGGCGGAAGGTCATGTGTAAACAACGTTCCGGCTTTGATCTCCCCGCCTTGAGGGCATGTAGGAAGGGAAAGCGTGGATCGTCTTGGATGAGAAAAAATGGTTGAAAAAAAATGTTTTCCCTAGTATATAAAATGCTAGGCAAAGATGCTGTAGAGAGCAGGAGAAAGTATAAGGATGAAGATTTATAAACCCGGAGCCAGATGGGTTTTTAATGGGAATTAATGGTAGTTAGCTGACCTACGACTGGGGAGAGCGCGGGGAGATAGAACAAGGGGCAAGGAAATGGGAGTGGGTTAGTTGCTTATGGAGCATCTTACTTTATGCTTCCGTACATATCTATATATGTACAAGTGTATATGTTATTAGTCCGGGACATAAAATTGGAATACAAGAAATGAGGCCTGCTGCCTGTAATGACAAGAATGTGAGTTATAAGGAGAATTTGTTGGCGGAGATGTCAAGCGTACATGTTTATAAAGGTTGGGAATACAGAGTATATGTATATACAATGTATAGAGAAGTTATATGTATATACAATGGAGATTATATGGGCGTATACATAATCATTATAGGTACATATATTATCGTAAAACACAAAGGTCGCCCTTTATTTATACACAAACGAGTGGTTTTATGGAGAGGAAGACATTAAAAAAGAAACAAGAACCAGAAAAAGGGAAGGATACGGATTGGAATAAGGAGGAGAGATATGCACGTACATGTAATGTATATCTATACTTATGTATATAGAAAGTCCTCTGGTTTGGAATTTACTTTGTAGAACCTGGACCTCGCTTATATTTTCTCTTCTTCTTTTTCTTCTTCTACTTTCCCTTTGCTCCTGTCCCCTCTTTTCCGCTCTTTATCCTTCTCGCTCTCCTTTCCCTCTCAGTTTCTCTCTTTACTTTCTCTCTCTCTATCTTCCTCTCTCCTTAGATTTCTCTCTCTCTCTCTTTCCCTCTCTTTGCTCTTCATTTCTCCTCGCCAATATGTGGTTGTTCCGGTGGATTGGAGGCTCCTTATGGTGGAGATAATCATGGAGATTAAGCCTCCTTACTAGCTTTTCCCTCCCTCATTTCTTATCTAATCTGGTATAAATACTTACATTAGGCTGTAATGCTCCTACTAAGTTTTATACACATATGTACTTAACGTATGTGTTTTGTAATGTCTTCGACATTATATGAACATATAAGCTATGGTTAGTAGACATCCATATATTTCTTGTATGTTTATATTCGTATGTCTTTTCTGCAATATAAACGTATGTACGTACATATATCTCGTGTATTTTATATGGTAGTCGTCATCTCCTTCAACTTCAACCTCTCATCTTTGAGGAGGCAAATAGAACTATCTGCACAGTTGCTAAAAAGCAATATAATAAGAATGACTACGGTACTACAAGATATTCTACAATTATTCCAATGTAAAACTGACTACGTCGTTTAAAAGCATGGCGGATGTGTTTACATTGTCATGAGTATAGCGCTTTTACACGGCAAGCAAAATCCGCTGCTGCTTTGGAAAACTACTGCTGCTAAATCTTGCATATGTTGTAGAAAGAGGAAATATTCCAGCAGTTTCTACCGCTTATGTATCTTTGCATGTGGTAAATAAACGGGATAGTCACTTTTGCTTTCTGAACTTAAAAAATATTATTCGGACGCTGTAGTAGTTCTTATGTAATTTTAGCTACTGTGGTGATAGTCATATTCGCCTTTTCAACGACGACATGTTACTATGGAAATACAAACGTACATAGATATGTATCTTCCATGTTAAATATATGGGATACTTTTCAAAAACAAGATCAAAAATATTTCCCGCCCAGGCATTTCGAACGGAATGCTGTACATATCGTTGACGAAGTATCAAAAGAAACCATTTCTGTGTTGAAGGTATAAAAATTAGTATTTTGGGATCTTCTCCGACCTTATGTACATATATTATTATATAGTATACCTTTACTCCATTTTGTAATATGAATATAATAAATCCACTGTTAAAATGCAAACTCCTTTAAGCTTATCCCCACACATGGCACGTACATATATAAGCATGGAATTTCTTGCATAATGGTCATCCGTTATGTACACAAGTATGTATATGCATATGGACATAGGTATATCTATACGTATGTATACACATGGAAAGCAATGCTATACCACAAGCATTGCAGAAAGCCCCACAAAGGAATCCATTGAAGGATTTCCCCCCGAAAAAGGGAATGAAAGTTTACCTTGTAGAACGATTTTTTCCTTACCTCATTCCCCACGCTTTTTACCTTCAGCGTCCTTATTATTTCCCACACAGCCTCTCGTTTTATATGTACAACCAAACAAGTGCAAAAGCAAAGACGTCTTTGAAGATTCTAATTTTGGGTTGATGATCTCCGTGGAAGGAGAATCTACCACATACATATGTGTACACCGTATTTATAAGATGTTTTCCTTTTTTGCCGGGGAAAGATGATCTCCACAAAATCTTGGCCTTTATCCTCTTTTTGACCCGGATTTGCTATGGAAACTGACCAGCAGGATTTTCAAAGGATTTGACTCTTAATCCGCTATCGGCTTTAATCACATTAAACTAAGAGGATGCTACCCCCCAATTAAATTCCGCTTTCAAAGGACGAAGTTCTAAATAACATCTGCCCTTAAAAGTTTTAATTTTTGTAATTTTACGGGAATATGATAGATAGTTAAATACTTCAAATATTGTCCAAGAGGATTTTTCTCAAAGAATTTTTAGATTTTCTCAAACTCTTTGATGTGTATATTTAACGGAATTTTTATTTGAAAAATGAGTCTAAAATTTAATTCACCATACTTCACTTGAAATTTCTATGCCTGAATTGCTTTTTATTTTCATTTAAATTTACTGACAGAATTGATGAGAAATCCATTAGAATTTGTTACAAATACATGGACATGTGTAAGAAATGTACGACAATTGTTTGAGCAAAAAATTGTTAGCACTCGAATAACAATTCCATATGAAATGTAATCCAATTGTAATGAAATGGAGAAAATTTGCCGTAAAACGTAAAAACTTGCAAAAGAAAATTATACTTGTAGTGATTAAGTAAACCAAATTGTGAAGGAAACGAAGAAAATGTGTAAGAACTAAAGGCAATTGAAAATAAACGTGTAAAATTTGCACAAAATGCAAGAAAATGTGTACAAAAGAACGGAAATTTGCATGAAATCAAGAAAATTTGTATGAAATTGAGAAAACTTAAAAGAAATTAACAAAGTTTGATAGAAATTAGAACAAATTTTATGAAATTAGGGAAATATAAAAGAAAATCGCCAAACATTACGCAAAATATAAAAAAAATTCAAAAACCATGAAACGTGGAAAGAAATAAGAAGAATTTTCAAAAACATATAAACTTTGAACGAAATTCAAAGACCACAGTGCTTTAATAAACAAAAGAAATTCATCCAGGAAATTAAAACGAATTTTACGCTCACAATTTGTAAATTACAAGGAAAATCAGAGAAACACTCGTGTAATATTTAAGTGAACCATTATGGATCACGGGCAGTAATTTACGTAAGTAATATTTGTATATGTATATACATAAAAAAAGCTAAGACGAGGTTGTAGTCAGGGGGAAGAAGTAAAGTGGAGCAAGAAAATATAAATATACATTAAAAGGGGAAGTCAGGAGAAAATACGAAGCGGAGCTAATAGGAAAAGTTGGGGCTCAAGTTTGTCTAATGATCGTTGGAGGATGATGGGGAGGAAAGTTAAAGAGAAGCGGCCTTTATTCTCCTTCCGCTCATTTTTCCACTCCTGCCTTGTTTGATGAACACGAAGAACAACAGGATCAGGCTTGTTTGCCTGGAGCTTCTACGATTATTGATGTGTTGACTGTTGTAGACGTTGTGCTCAAGTGGATATTTAATACAGATCATATATACACGCCGTCCCATATGCTTTTTATTATTAGCGAAAAATCATTAAAAGTTGATAAGCGCTCCTATCGAAAGACTTTTGATGCTTGTCATAAAGGGGGATTAGTCTGTTTTATGGTACTTCATCCCCTAAAAGTCGATCTTTCCATGCAAACTAATTTTTTAGGATTAAAGGAACGCATCTGCAAAGAGTTTCCGCTTAGGGAAAATAATTTTCGTAATGAAGAACATTTTGATAAATACCGCCAAAATTAAAACTTGTCCCAAAATTTAACTTTACATTTCCAAGTCTTAATAAAACGCATATTAAACTAAACTAAATATTTAAGTACAACATTGCAAGCGTAAAATACAATTGCAAATTTAACCAGAAACTTGTATATTTATCCGAAAAATTTCAAATTTAACCAAACATTGCCCATTTATCCAAAACGTTTCAAATGCATCCTAAACGTTTGAAATATATCCAAAACGTTACAACTGTATCCATAACGTTGCAAATTTAGGCAAACTGTTACATATTTATCTAAATTCATTCCTTTGCCAAAAATGTTGCAAATTTGTCAAAACGTTTTGAATTTGTTTAAAAAGTTTTAAATTTGTTCAAAAAGTGTTAAAATAACTCCAAAATTATCAAAATTAACCAAACAATTGCATAATTATAGAAAGATTTGCAAATTCAAGCCTACAATTATACAAATTTTACAAAATACACTGCAAGATCATTTCATGAAAAATACGCAGCGTCTAATATCGCGAACGGTCACAATAATACCAGAACGAGTAAGTACTTACCAGCTGGAAAAGAAAACGATTCAATTTAAAATTTCGCATTTTATACATTCATTTCGCTATTCTAATGCGCTCTAAAGTAGTTAATTTAATTGTACAAACGGAATCGCTCTAGTGTCGAATAACGATCAATTTAAATTATGCAATATGGTGGATCCTAAATGTTGCCATAAATTGATTAAAATCTGACGTTGTAATAATAAAATAGTAATAAAAAACTTGTTGAATACCCAGGGACTCCTGCAAATACGTAAGTAAATGAATCTTCGTGTCAATTCGGACTCCAGTAATAATTTCCATATCTCGTGCACACCCTTTTGTATCACCAAATATTCCGTTAATTTTGCTTTTCAGCAGGATACTTGAGCAATTAAACTTATGTCTCTACAAAACATGTAACATAACGATTACGTACATTATATTTTGAATATAAAATTTTCCTCCTATGACCACTTCATTTATCTCCCCAAATCTCTGGAATTGACATGTAATTCTCCGTTTACATCATATTCCGAGGGGTAAAATCAAAATATGTCGCCTGGACAATAACGGATTTAATTGGATGGATATGTCCTTTGAATTTGATTCTTGTAACAATTGTTCATTCGAATTCCAACACGACGTACATATATGCACATATGTACATATATCTTCCCTTTATGTCCTTACATATGTACACCCTCACATTCCAACTTGCGTTCTCTGCCATTGTTATACATTGTGGACGTCCACTCCGCCGGAGGATGTCCGGTCCCAGAAGGATCATTTGGCCTCCTTTATCTCCAGCCCCATATGGTCCTTCGAGCCAAATGAATTTGTTATTGTCAGGGAAAATCACAATAAAAAGAGTCAATTCCGCTTTCGCTAAATTGCCTGGGAATTAATTCATTTTTGAGGAAGCCCCATAAGGCAGCGTTGCTGATGAAGACGACTCTGATGACTTTGATATGGCAGAGCTATATTTATATTTATTATTATTAATACTTCTCTTCAATGGGCTGGACACGTATGGAGTCTAAATGAGGAATATGCATACACACCCTATATGTAGAGTATATTCAGTATATGATCATATACACCCGGCATTGTTCAAGAGCAAAATATGACTATCTGCACAATTGCTAAAAAGCAACACGAATTACTATGATACAGCAAGGTATTTCACAAACATTCCAATGCAAAACTGACTATCTCATTTAAAAGCATGACATATGAGTTTACATTGTCATGAGTATAGCGCGTTTATACGGCAAGCAAAATCCGCTGCTGCTTGGAAAAACTACTGCTAAGTCTTGCAATTGCTGTAGACAGGGAAAATATTCCAGCAGTTCCTACCGCTAATGTGTCTTTTCACTATGGTAATAAAACGGGATAGTTACTTTTGCATTCCAAACTTAAAGCATAATATTCCGGGAGTTATAGTAATTCTTATTACACGTTAGCCAAAGTGGACATAGAGACAGTCATATTTGCTTTTTGAACAACTATATGGAGTATGCATACGGATTTTATATGTGGAGTATACATGTGTGGGGTATGCATGTAAGGAGTATGCATCCACTATGGAGTATACATACATATTGGGAATGTACATACAATGTGGATTATACATACATGTAAGGAGTATGCATATAATATGGAGTATGCATATATATTTTATGTAGTGTATACATATAGGGATTATGCATGTATAGAAAATACATATATTTTTTATATGTGGAGTATGCATATGGATTTGATGTATGGAGTACACATATGGAATATAAATATGGAGTATGCATATACGGAAGGAATATTACAGAAGAAACTAGATAACAGTCTAGAAATCTTCGCCCTGTGAAAAGTTGGAGAATTCAAAATTACACGGGAATTACAAGTGATTGCCCATTATCCCAATGAAATGTCTCTCCAGTTTTCCTGAAGCAGCAGAAAATTCAAGATTTCCCTGAGCATAATATAAAACGAGAAGTGTTATAACTCCAGGGCTGTTAAATATTGTAAGGGGCAAAGGAAATTGTGAATAGCACCTCTACTTCCCCTGTATATGCCCCGCTCGAAATTACCTCTCATATTATTATATTCCTCCGTCCCTCCTACCCTCCCTAATCCCGACATTCTACTATGAACATGTCAACCTGTATACACTTTTCCCCTTGTATCCCCACAGTAGTACCCCTTTTTTTCCTTTTCTTTTTCTTCATCTTCTTCTTCCTTTCCTCTCCTTTCCTCCTTCTCCTCCACAGTAATCACTGCATCAAGACGAACTGCTCTTCTTGATGCTCTCATCATCATCATTATCATTAGATCTCCTCCAGTAAATACTTGCCTCATCAACTTTTCCCTTTTACAGATATTGCCCTTAAAACTCCACGCCAACTAATAAACTTGTTTTTCCTTACTCCGCCGTTTTCGACAATTTGACGGATTCTTTTAATTGCTTTTTTTAATACACTCATTTTTTTATATTGTGTAGTGTTTTGCGAACTATTTAATTGCGGTTTAATTACATTCCTAAGCAAAATAAATTTTCATACAATTATTTACCAAGAAAATTTATTTTGTTTATATAATACAATTTGCTGTTTTGTATCTAATTTTTCTAAATTGTAGAAAGTTTAATTTTATTTAAATTTTTCATTTGATTTTAAAAATTGCATTTGAATTTAAATTTGGGAAATTTGAATTTTAACGCGCGTGGGCATAATTCCGGAAATGTTAAAAAAATTAAAGAATTTTAAAAAAATGTGCCATTTATATTTCTGGCTTCTGCTTTAGAATTTCAATAAATAAATCTAGTAATTACGAAGGCGACACAGATTGTGGCGCTTGATTAACTTTCAAAGAATAAAAAAATGCGGGATGTTCAAATTGCGGAAGCATGTGTGTAAAACGAAAAATAGGTAAATGGAAAATGAACATGTTTTGTGAATTCTCCCTTTCATGTGTGTCAATTTGGTCTAATAAATTTCTCCGAAAATAACTAGAAAACAAAGAGCGGGCTTTTTTCCAATCCCAACGAAGCGAGGTTTCGAATTTGCCGCCCTTCTTCTCTTCTCCCATTCTCTGCGCTCTGCCTTAATCCAAAAGGCAATACATAATACCTATAGGCCTTTGGATTTAAATGGAGAAATAATACGTGGAAGAAAGGAAAGAGCAGGGAGAAATTTATATTCACCCTGGCAGGCAGGAATACAAATGAGATTTTAATTTTTCTCTTTTGTTGCCCCCGCTCCTCACTCTCCTTTCTCTTGCTCCTCCATTTTTTTGGTATTTAAAAGCATTTTGTCTTCCACAGAATCACAAGAGTTCTGAATGGAAAAAGTTATGACGACAGAAGGGAAATTTTTACAATGCAAAAATGACTATTTTTAAATACAAAACGAACGTCCTATCTTTATGAATTTGATGTATTTTCTATACAAAAATGTATGCACACAATATTGTTGAAAAGGCAAATACAACTATCTCCATAGTAACTAGTGTACTTTAGTAAATTCTTATTATTGCTTTTTAGCAAAGGTGCAGATAGTCATATTTGCCTCTTGAACGACAGCCATGTAAAATATCACGTAACTAACAAAAATTCTTTTTAAAATCACAAGTGTCAGTTGTCATTTTAGAGGGGGGATTTCTGGAAAGCGTGGGAGATTTTTTTGTGCGTTGAGCTTCCAATAACAATAACCGTGCATCGGTCTAAAAAATATGGGGAATATAAAAGAAAGAAGGAAAGAAGAATTATTATTCGTGGAAAAATCTAAAGGACCCGAGTTCCTTTTTTTGCCTTGAATAAAAAAAAGGAGAATTGAATGACAAAAGATTGTTGCTCTACTAATGCAACCCCGGGAAATCACTTATTGTTTCTGTATATCCATTTACATCTCTTATCGATTTATATTCTTATTTTTCCACCCTGGAAATGGCTCAGTGGAGAAAGCCCCTTTGGACTCATCCAAGCGTGGTTTTCATCCCGAGATTTTCCCCCCTTTTGTAAGAAAATGCGTAACGTCCTTGGGATGGATTTTTTCTCGAGCGTAAATTCACCCACAAATTAATCTTTAATGGAAGTTTTTTGCATTGGACATTTATCATTGTCTTTATAGCATTTTTGACAATTCCTTTCAGATTTGAAATTGTTCTATAATTTTTGTGAATTTACTTTGCAAATTTCTTGCTACTTTCGCTCAACAATTCTTTTATTTCTTTCAAATTTCCAAAATTAATTAAAAGATTTTTAGGAAATGTTTCAAATTATTTTTTAGTTTGTAAATAATTTTTTTTTAAATATGAAATAGTAAGATGCAATTTGTCCTGAGCATTTCCTTTTAGAAAAATATTTTTTAGAAATCCTTGGATTTGCCGATATTTAAGATTAAAGATATTTATACTGCGCTTGTTAAAGCATTAAAAGGAAAAACATCAATTTCTTTCCTCATGACTCGAGGAGAAAAGAGAAAGCAAATATTTTCTCCGCGGATTTTCCTCCCTTCTGTACACAAATTTACTTTCTCGAATATCGCCCTTCCATGTTATTTCTTATGCAAATAATACTCCTTCACAGGTTTTTATTCTTTGACTGTCATTTCTTTTTAAGGATTACACTCTAGAAAATTTGTTTTCCCTATTAATTTTGCTTCAATAACTTGCTGGTGGTTTCCCTCGTTTTTAAGGGTTTTGGCTGCCAACAGATTTTTTGTTTGTAGTTTGTTTCTTGTTTTCTCAATTTTATTTCGCCAATTTGTATTTGCAAAACTCTATTTTACAATTTAGGCAATTTAATTGTAAAATTGATTTAAAATTTTATGATTTTTTAAAGTTGTTTTTAGGATTATTTTTCTAAAATCATTTCCGAAATTATTTTTTTAAACCAAATTTCGTTTTCAATTTACGAAAGTTGTTTTTCTACATTATTCTTGAAAACAATTTGTTATAGATGAGATTTTTTAAATTCTCATACGAATAAATTTTAAATATTCCCAAACAATAAATAATTGGTTTATTATAATAAGTTTTGGTGTTCAAATTAGTTTTAACGGAATTCTACAGTAGAGAAATCCCATGTATTTCCAGCTGGAAAACTTTCTCATCCATAAGAAAAGCATTAGGGACACTTGTAAAAAATCGTATTTCCTTGAATTTACATAAATTTCTGTATGTAGAGTAAAGAGGCCTGAAAAAATAAGAGAAAAAGGCAGAAAATTGTGAACCTTCTTGTTTGTGCTTCACTGCTCACCCAATAAACCACGCGAGCATGGGCCAGCATCGGGCCATTAAAAACAAAAATCATCGGCCGATTGCTGGTCGTGTC
>JAQGAK010004090.1:0-13044 GCA_034696945.1 Lipothrix lubbocki
ATCTATATATATATAGTAGATATATTAATTATAACAGATTATTAATTGAATCCATTAATTAATAGATATTAAATATAATAATAATAATAACAGTACTATTGTTTCATTTTTAGTAAAAACGCTTGCTTTTTCTACTAAACTTAATTTGAGGAAAGATGGGCTAGCCTACTTCGCAAACTCTCATTTTTGGATTTAAGAGCATACTCTTCCCTTAAAATTCGTTTCTCCATCTGTTTCAATGCGTTAATGTACTCGGTAGCGCTCTTTAAAATTTCAACTTTGGAACACTTATTAGCCTTAGTTAAATGTGGAACTAATTTCTTTAGAAAATCGAAACTATTCCGAAGGTCTATTCGCCTCATTCGTTCCATATTATTATGGGTCTTAGCTTTCCGAGGTTTACCATTACTACCCGTAGAACTGTTACCTGCACTGGAGTTGTTTTGGTGGTGGCTATTACTATTATTACTACTCAGGCTACTACTAGAGTGAGATGACGATGAAGAATTGCGTGAACTAGTTACTGGTGAACTGGGTGATAGCTCTTGTTTCGGTTTGTGAATTGCCTTCTTCATCTTGGATGCCGGCTTTTTATTCAAACTTCCTTTCCCTCCACTACTCACTGACAATGAGGACGAACACGAAAACGAACTGGATCCGGATGAGGAAGATGATGAGGAGGAAGAAGAGACGGAAGAAGATTTAAAAGGAGCTCCCAAGTCTAACATTCCTTTGACAGTCTCACCGTTGCCAGTAAGTCGAATAACTTTTTTGCCTGGTCCGAGCGGTGCCACCAGAAAACTCTTTTGTTGTAATGTCTCCATAAGATCCTTGAGCGGGACTAAGATTTTCGTCTTTTTAGGTGATGACTCGGATTGCTCTTCTTTCAGTAAGATACCTTGAATAGCATGCTGTTGGGTTTGAGCAGAATTTGATGATGATTGTGTTGTTGTTGTGGGCTGAGAAATCTGGTGTTGCTGAACGGGTCCCACACCATTAAAAGCGTATGAATGATCACCAAGTACAGTATTTCTTAAGACTTCTAAATTGGACTCCTCTTCTAAATCATCCCCAAGATTGGCTTCATCTTGGTCCTGATTACTTGTTAAGTCATAGTCATCATCATATTCGGATTTAATGTAAACAGACTCAAATAATTCCTCGAATTCTTGGTGAGTCTCGGACTGACAGGAACCAGCCCACATGCAGTCATGTTTGATTTCAATATTACCATCACTAACACCTTTGCCATAACACATTAACGAGTGTTGCTCTTCATTCGAGTCTTCATTGTTGCTGTTAGTATCTTCTATCATATTTGTGAAGTAATTATCAAATATTTGACTCGAGAACTCTGATGTGATTGGTTCTGTCTTCGGATAGCGATCAAATTCTTCAATTTCAAAGTCTGTGTCATCATCTTCATGTCGTTCAACCATTGAGTACACCGGTGAAAATTCCAGCGGATCCGTTTCCGGATCTGATGTCTCCCGAGGTGAGGCTGGATTTGTTGGTGGTGGAGAGTCATCAAATGATGTGTAAGTTAGCAAATGATCCAATAAATCCTCATCTTCTGTTCCCGTATCCAAATCACCGCTGTTATCCTCCCCCATTTCACCTGCACAAATATCAATAACAAAACTCCATTAGTAAGGAACATGATGAGAAATAAAAAAGGGTCTGAACAACTTTAAAAATCTTTTATAATAAAAACTTTAATCTATTTTAATAACAAGACTCGGTGTTCTAAAAATAACTTCTGTCAATTTTTTAAAAACAAAATCCCTAACTATTATTTTAACTCAGAATCCCAATTATTAAAAAACAAAAACCCCAATATTTTTCAAAACCAAAAAATTCAATCATTCTAACACTTGATAGCACAAGCCGGCGTTTGCCCTCACGTCGCATATAGCGCGCCGGCAAAAAGCCGGCTGATGCACGGACCTCCCCTGAGCCGGCACCGGCTTACTCATAATAATAGAATTTCTCTCCATCTGGAATCTACACTCCCTATAAATATATATAACATAATATATCCACAACATTCAAAAGACTCTCACCTGCCACAAACTCATCAAATTCCAGTGAATGAAGAGCTGAATGTAGTGAAATATCATGTTGTTTACAGCTCGGTTCATCCATTCCGCTCCATAATTCGAGCAGGTCATCTAAAATAGGTTCAGGGATGAGTGGTGATCGCGGGGGTGTTGGCGGGATTCGTGTCTGAGGCTCTACCCATTTCTGCTTCCTCCTCGAGTCCAGCACTTTAACCTGAATTGACCCAACACATACAACAGATTATTGATGAGGATCCAATTATTCCAAGTGATCATCAGACATCATCATACACTCCATTCAATCATCATCGGAAATCAAAATCCGGAGTCGGAATCATCGTCTCAACCATGATCCGAAATCAGAATTCCTATCATGGTCAGGAATCGAAATCATGATCGGAAATCATAATCCAAATGCTGATCAGAAATCGAAATCATGATCGGAAATCAAAATCTAAATGCTGATCAGAAATCAAAATCCAGACTCTGATCGGAAATCAAAATCCAGATGCTGATCGGAAATCAAAATCCAGATGATGATTGAAAATCCTTGGATTTTGGATAGCGGCGAACTGCTCCATATGGAGCTTGCGGCCTACGGCAAATGTGCATATACAAAAGGAATGGTATGCAATAATAATAAGAGAAGTGAAGAGAAGAGAAGACTTACCCTGCGAGTTGTATCCGCGACCACATCTGGGTCGTTTATTAATTGCCCAACGGGCATATCGTCAACTGATTTCCAAAGGAACTTCTTGTCACAACAACTAAATCACTGTTTGTTAATACAGTATTAAACTGAATTCTCACTTGAGTCCGGGTTAATCCTCACTGTGAATAACACTATCGAATCCTCCCCGTGGAATTTCCTACAATCTTGTTGTATTTATTACACACTTGAGTTGTTGAGAGACGTACGGAAGGGATTCTTATATATGGAAGCCGGCTGCGTATGGAAGAGAATGAGAGAGAGAATGTAATAATGCGGCACACACGGAACTTTGCAGCAAACGAGAGATTGGTGTGTTTGAATCGCCAGCAGCCGAGTGAATGAGAATAAGATGGAGCATTATTCTTGGCAATACGGTCTCCTAACACTCTCGAGTGAGTGACTGTGAGTGAGAGAGAGAGAGAGAGCGAAGGGGGGCAGCCCACGTCTCTCTATGTCTCATATATATAAAGCATATTCATCTATGAGCTCCGTGTGTCGAGAGACCTTCTGGGGGGCTACGCGCCTTTCCATCCACGGAGCTCCGCTGAGGAGGTCCTCGCTGGTGCTCACAAGGCTCTCATCCCCAACTCTTCCGACTTTCCTTCACTTCTCTCTCGAGTAGACTGGCTCGATGGGCGCCAACACCCCTGGACCAACTCCTCCTCTCCCATTCGAATGCCTATAGAAAACCGGTCGGACAAGCCGGCTTTTCTTCTCTTTACCGGCAACAGAGTCCTCGTGCAAATCTACTCACGCCCTCCACTTTCTCAACCGTCTGCAAGGGGCCCCTCCACAGCATCCGCCCTCAAGTCTTCAGACACTAATTCACTTATTCCCCTTCCATATACATACCTTCGATTTACTACACACACCAGCTAATGTTATTATCAAGTATGCTATTAAGTACACTTCCCATGTTATCCATCATGATGATGTTATCCATGATGATGCTATCCAGGCCAAAACGTTATCCATATACTACAGTGATACTCAATACCTGCCCTTTAGCTATCCCTTGATCTTACCTTGTTTTGCATCCTTCTTTGCATTTGAAACTATTTGCGTGGAAAAAGCGACTTGGTGTTTAAGCTCCAACTATATACATATAGAAGCTTGTGAACCCGTACTTAAACAATTCCATGGCTTCACCTTCTTCTATATACTTGCACCTAATGCATCTTTTGAAGCTTATTCTAAGCTTGGAAGCTTCATAGTTAAAGCTTGGAAGCTTAATATGTTGATTGGAAGCTTCGTTGAAGCTTAATATGTTTATTGGAAGCTTCGTTGAAGCTTAAAATGTTGAAGCTTGTTGTGGTTGTGGAACCTTTAAGTACATATGTTAAAGCTAAGGAACCTTCATAGTACCTTAAGGATGTACAACTATAGCTAGCTAGCTATCTATTTGCATGTGTATGAAGGATGTTAAGCAATAAGGAACCTTTTAAGACGTATGGTGGAGGAAGCGAATTGAGGAACATTGCATTGAGACTTGAATGCTGTGGCCCGGGCCGTGAGCTGTTATTTCTCCGCCACACTGTACATTCATTGCATGAATGAATGGGCGCGTAAAAAGGTTTCTCACGCTTCTCTCTCTATATAGAATACGCTAACTCTTTGTCTCTCAACTCTGCCCACCAGTCATGTACATAAGGACCGGTATAAGTTTGCAGGAGCTACGTACTACGTAGTTCTTTTTACTCGACTCTCTCAGCTCTGGCAATATGCACGTCTTGGTATTTGGAGGTAGACATATGTATACTGTGTGCATATTTCTGTAAGAAATGTATATAATGTGTGTGTATGAGCCCTATAAAGGTATGTGTAGTAAGCTGGAAGATATATGTACTGAACATGAAGATATGTATATAAACTTTGAAGATATGTGTATTTCCTATTACTCCTGTGTCTGTGATGAAGATCTGTATGTATACTTCTTTACTCTGACTTGGTTGGCGATTATGGCGATATGCATTTCTTTAGTCTGGCCCTGGCGATTATAGGCGATATGTTTTACCCCTTTACACACCGATTATATGTGTTATTTTGATTCAATTGTAATATGTGTGCAACTTTTCTCTCTCTCTTTCTCTCTCTCTCACTCATGTGGACTTGTGTGTGTGTATGTGTGAGGATGCGGTGCCGGTGCGGAGCCCGAGCCCATGCGCTTATTCATCCACACTCTTGTGTTCTCCTCTTGTTGTTTCTTCATCATCGTCTGTGAGCTCTCCTGCAAAGTGCAAAGCTAAAGCTTCTCCCTACCTCTATATAAGGTCTCAATAAAATTACATCCTACCTTTTACTACGACTTCTTCTTCTTCGGCGTCACACAGTTCCTTATTCCCGATATATAACACTGCCTTTGATATTATGTGCGTATTTTTTAGTACTGCATTTCCTTATGTGTACATATGTATATATCGTGCCGAACTCAACACACGATTACGAACGACGAGTACGAACACACGATTTTTGCAGGCTAAATACAGTGCATTATGCACCTACACTATTATATAAACGGATGTAGGTATAAATCTGTATGTATGTCTATGGTTTGGCATATGCATCAATTGCATTGTATGTACATATTTAACATAATAGTAAAGTAACATACATGTTTAGGTAATATTGTTGGTACATATGGTTGTTAGGAAATATAAATATAACGTGCATAATACACTGATAATATTATGCATATTACATTGTTGTGAAAATATACGTGGAGCATTACATATCTTGCCTATAAATAATATTGTATGTACTTGAAGTATACATATGGAATAGCATATAAGCATTTATATATAGGTAAGTCGCCTTTAATTTTATCAAAGCAAAACTCCTTCCTTCGTTCGAAGAAAGAAACAAGAAACCCACCACATTCAACTTCAAGAAGAATCACGGAGCAAGTTTATAGTAGTGGAATTTCGCATAATTTCTGTACATAGCTGGTCTCTGTTTATAAACGCCCTTATAGCGGAATTCTTCCTTTTAAATTGCCACATGCTGCAGGAAATGCTATTTGATTCCTCTTTATACAAGTTGTATACACTTTTTAAACTATGTAACTATTTTCAGTAAATTATCTTTTTTTCGAGCCCAATGTATGAGTGGGTGTTTTGTATGCTGCTGTCCATTTGTACCCATGGATGTTAAATATTGTACTTTTATAGATATGTGGTATTAAAGCCGCGCTGTTTTTATGCGTTGTTACATCTCACGTTATACATATGCATAACATGGTGCTAGATCCTGTGTTTTACAATGCATTTTAAAAATGTATATTTATTAGTTTCCGTACCGTATGTATGATACTGCGTATTTACGTATATAATATTTATTGCGCTCCGTCGTCCTGAAGATACTCCGTACTAAGTACTTATCATACGGCGTATTTAAAGAGCGTATACACTCAATATTGCGTATTTAAATAGCGTGTTGTATCACAATGCAATTGCATTTACTATGCAATTCTGAAGCGATCATTGTGACTTACATAAGATGCTGTCACAAGCGTTTTTAAATACAGTTTAATTAGAACAAACAGCCTACATGAGCAGTTGAAAGATGCCGACCAAATGAATGATGCTTGTATATAATACAATGAAACTCATAAAGAAAAGAAAAAGGTAATCATTCCTTTGCTCGAAAGTCTTCAGTACGATCACTGTTGGACAGGATGATGCCAAGCTTTCATTGTGGATATTGGTCTATATAAATATGTATAAAAGCTATTGGAATATGATCTAACTTGGCCGGGGAAAGGCTTTAAGAGCAAAGGATGTATGGAATGTACTTACGTGTAATAGTTATGCTAAAATATATAAGTATATTATAGCATGCATAAGCTAAGCCTTTGAGCACTTGTCCTGAGCTTTTTAGCAACTGACTCTTTTTCTCCTCCGTCTCCTTTTATTCTTTATTATCCTTCCATTCACCTAAAGGAATTGTTTTGCACATCCATGAACTCTTCATTGTCATCCAGCATCGTATCATGTTCTCAGACAACAAGCTTCAGCTCTTTGCACTCTCTCTCTCTCTCTCCATTTTTTGCTATTCTGAGTTGCTCTTTAAATATTGCCCGTCCAGTGCACGGAATCTGCAATGTATGTACTTTCAGGATATAAAATCTGCATTATAACATATTGTAGTATATGAAATCTGCACAGTATTCCTTCGTTTATACGAAATCTGTGATGTAGCATCTTTGTTTATATGACTCTACACTGTTTAAGCTTCAAGTATATTAAATCCGCACTCAACCGTCTTCCCTTATACGAAATCTGCACTGTAAGAGTGAGCTACCCCAGCATGTATAGGACCTGCACTCTAAAAGAGATACCCCAGTTGCTGGCATTTAAATCTGCATCTTAAGATACCCCCAGTATTTAAATCTGCACTGACGGATACCCCAGCAAAGTAAATCTGCACTGTGGATCCCCAGCACAGGCTAATATTCGTCCCCTGTACCCTCTGGGGGATCAGATATGTATAGTATAGTGCCATAGAGTATATGACAGACGTAGATTCCAGGGAAGAAACCACTTTTTCTTGTCCATTTAATTTTATTCCTCTCATTATTCCCATTGCTCATGTGTTTAGTAGACAGTGGCATATAGGGAAGAAGGAACGTCATATACATAATATACATCAGGGATTGTATGCACTGTTGTGTTTAGGGTTTATTACATACTGAGAAGGAAAGGCAGGAAAAAAACGTTTTGCCTTGCATCCAGTCATTCTAGGAGTCATGGTCATGTTCTTTCCTTCTTTTATTTTTCCACACTCACTATATGGTTCTTTAAAAGCTCTGAACGGTGATGGTGGTGGACGTGGACTATGTAGGTGTACAACATTCTTTTCTCTCTCTCTCTCTCTCCCTCGTACCTACCAGACTGTGCCACTATTATGGCATGGATGTCCACGTGTGTAAATATCCTTCAACTTGTAATTCTGTCACTTATGTACAAATGCCTCACATATTTGTAATACAAGCTTTGTGTCATGTAAAGTTTTGATGCTCAAACATTACATAGTAAGTATTTTTAGAAGCTGGGTAAGTAACTTTCTATAAGTTTTTATCATGTATTACTGTAGATAGTTTCTATTGCTTTATATAATAGCTTCCGTCATTACATGTAATGTATTTATTTGGATGATCTAAATCAAATTACTCGGGTAAACGGACCATAAATATATAAAGGCATAAGTAATAAATAATAATCAGACACACAAGCTTCTTTCTCAGTTGTATACAAACAAATACGAATGAATGGAACTTGTAAACGATCTAGGAAGTTCGTGTATAACTCTGCAGAATTTATATTCTCCAGTAATTTTATACATGGATCCCTATCTATATTTTGAAAACATCATCACAGACAAAACAAGCACATTTGCATGAGATCAACCTTTTTTGAAAGAGTTCCCCCTTTTAACTTCGTTTATAGAGTGACTATAGTATTAATACCGTATCATTTTTGTTTTCAGTCTCTCTCTCTCTCTCACTGTGTAAATAACATGTGAAGGGGAAATTAACATAATTCTGGCATGAACCTAATCTCCTGGAGCATCATGTAGCGAAAACAAGGACAAAATACAAAACGGAGATGATACTTCTCTGGAACACCCCAACAACAATATATTTCAGTTATAAGTATAAAAGCATAAAAAAGGCAAGTCTCCAGTGAAATGACATGTCACTTGGAAATAATACCTTATCCCCTTTTTACCAAATTATTAACTCTGTTCTGCTCTTGAAAATTCCATGAGTTCAATAAAAAACTGGGTGTCTTGCCTTCACTGTCAGGATATAAGCACTGTCATGATATAAAAATTTGCATAAGCAGCGTTATCATATGAGAATTGTCCTAAGCAAATGTTGTTATATAAGAATTGTCATAAGAACCGTCATGTATAAGAGTTGTCATATTAGGACTGTCATAAGCTCATTCTATACGAATTTTTAAAAGTGTTCTCGTATGAAGACTGTCAATACTCCAAAATTTTCATGTTGTGAGCATGGTCGTAATATGAAAATTGTTATCACATGAACATTGTCATCGTATAAGGATTGTCGTTATATACAAGTATCGCAATTGCATAAACCTTGTCATTATAAGCCTTTCCTAAGGATTGTCATAATACTCAAGCAATAAAACTCCAACATGCATTGCATGATCCACAGCCAAAAAAGCCAACCTTCACATTATGCAGGTATTATCGACGTTGGAGGACTGAACAGGAAGGATGTAGCTGGTGGAAAGGGGGAAGAGGAAGACACTTTTGGTATTTTTGAATTTAAATTGAATTCCTGGTATGTGTGTATACAAACAATTACATGTGTAAACCTGACTGCATTATGGAGCCCCCGACTCCAGCAGCGTGCGTTGCTCATCAAAATAAAATCTTAATGGATTTGGGTACGAAAATGGAGGAAGAGCATTACAAGACGACAGGATGAATCCTCGTACACACACTCGGGCGGATTCATAGGAGCACAAGTGTGCATTTTATTTGGTTGTCAGAAATATACTTGTCAGAAATACACGTGGAGCCCAGGATTAGGTTTTATATCCTCAAGTCTTTAAATGCACCAGTCCATATAAAATACTTAAACTTGACACAAAATTAGAAACCACATACAAAAATACATACATGACCACATACATTACCAATTACATACCTAAAGGACTAAGTACATAATCACAGATACACAAGTACATAAAAAGTAGTCAGAAATAACACGTCGGTCAAAAATACAGACACGGTCGGATTCCCAAGATGCTGGTAAAAATTGAGTCATTTATTGCATTCAGGGAGTATTTATGTATATGCAATTCCAGTTCAAATCCAAGGTCTTTCTTGTGTCATGGTCAGGAAAAGTTGTGTGCTATTATGTATCTTTCTGTTTCGACCAAAGTACATGCTATAAAAGTAAAGGAAGGTATTGTGTGAACATTATATGAAACATACCAGAGCATACCTACGAGAGCAAAGTCAAGCAAGTCGACATTTGCCAATGAATCGGTGAATGAAATGTATGGGTCATGTGGTCTATTGTGTATATTGTATCATCCTCCCAAGAACTCACATTTCACTTGGCTTATTATTATGACTTGTATATATTATTATATGACGAGCATATGTACCTTTGAGTGCCACAATGTATTGTAATACACTTAGGTAGTTACATGCAAACATTCAACATATACATAACATGTAAAAGCGTCAGTGTACTGTGAATACCAAAGCATAAAGGAGACTTGCAAAGGTGTGCGCTTTTGGCTACACACAAATATATACAGATGAGAGCGGACGTTAAACTTCACCCTTGAAAACTACCTTAATGTTGCACGGATTTTTTTATGTCCACATACGGGCCTTCCTTCTTTTTCCTCCTTTTTTCCCTCTACACACAGTCACTACTCCTCGCTTTTTAAATACACTTCACACCAACATACGACTTGAGCGATAGTTCCCTATATTCTGTAACCACGACACTACCTTATATATTAACATACTCACCTCTTTACTCATATTTCCCTGGAGCAAGCCTTACTTTTAAGAACTACATAAGACAGGAAAACTCTGCCCTCATACAATCCTCTTCTCCTACACCCTGGATTTTTAAATCACCTCCAAGAATATGTACCTTGCATGAGCCATAATTGCTACTCCGTCCACTAAGTATGTACATGCTTGAAGCATTTTAAGATGAGACTCAGCAAATTCCTCCGCAGAACCTCACGCTCTTCTCCACAATTACATTAGTCACAGTTTGTATTCTTTATAAACAAGTTGATATTGTGTACATATAAGTACATAATGTACACAGGAACCCACTCATACTTCAAACTTTCATTTAGGTTGTCGAAACTAAGTCACAATGTTAAATGTAGAGGAGGAAATCATCCGATTCCAAAACAATGTTTCATTTCCCAAACATTCTTTAGTTACTACAAGTTGCAATTTAATTTGTGTGCACACAGGGCATGACTAACATATGACATTACATGACATTGCATAACATCAGGAAAGTCTGCGTACGGCGGTGCATTTTACATGCGAAAATGCGCTTGAAATTGAATGCACACATGCACTTAAACTCAAATGCAAAACTGCAGTAGAAATTAAATGCGAAATCACATTAGAAATTAACCATAAGTGCAAAATTACCCATGAAGTTAAATGCACACTCAAACAGTAAATTAAATGCAGAGTTGAACATCAAAACAAACGCAAAATTACACTTGAAAATAAATGCAAAATTACATGTCAAAACAAACGCAAAAACAAACGTGAAAACAAAAGCAACAATTTAACCACGAAACTAAATGTAAATTTACTCAAGAAAACAAATGCAAAATTAAACATGACATCAAATATAACATTACACATGCTAGCAAATGCAAAACCATATAACCCAGAAAGTAAAAACCTGATAACAATGTTAACAAATAAGAAACTGTGTGAATGAAAATACCCAAAAATAGATGCAAAATACATTGAAATGCATTAAAACATTCACACAATATCGAATAAAAAAGGAATCTAGATGTGAACGCTATACATATACAAAACAAACCAAACACACCAGGTCCGTGGGCATATAGTGTGAACAAAATAATAATAAGTGAAAAGTGAGACGGGAAGAGCTAAAAAGCTAAATGGCTTTCGAGGGCAGATAGTGCCTGATACATATTATTATTGGCGGCCGATGGTGGGAACACAGCAGTCCTCTCATTCTCTAATATGTAACATAGTGGAAGCAAGTCCTAAACCAAAAACAAAAATTATTATCATATGCACACATTTCATAAAGAGCACTCCTGTGACTTCGTGTCCCTCTGACTTCATACTACAACCACCAAAGCATTACATATGTGGAGTAAAAAGAGCGGTTGAACCATTTAAGTCAAAGTTTGTCAAGCATACCATGGGTTCTCTATATTAAACCATACAAACTTAGAATGATTTTGACATAGTTATATATAGTTTACGACAAGTTACTATTTCCAGCTACACGTTCTGTAACCTGCTATCAGCAAAGTATAGAAATACCAAGTGTACAACAGCAGGACTTGTAATTGTAAAAAAACATGGTGTTTAGTTATAAGATAGGCACATAAGAGAAGTACATATTCATAAGGCGAAAGGACTACTGCGACAGTCTAGTCTCAAGAGCAGAGCACCAAGAACAGCCGGGACAAATAAATGACGAATAAACGAGACTAGACATAGAAAGCTTCATACCCTTTACTATTTACTACACACAAACTACTACTACACTATTGCTTAACCATACTTTAGCAGAACCACTGCGTGAAATGTTTAATACAATACTTGTAGTAATGCTACATGGTTTTGTATGTACTAACGTACTTTCTGTATGTAACATTCTGCACTACACAATGTCTGGATTTTTGTTTGATATATGGGAAAGGGTTAGGACATATTTTTGGTTTGTAGCGATAGAAGGTTAATATAAAGTGATAAATTTATATGTCTATACAGGAATGCATGTATATATATAAACTATTGCAAAAAAGTGTACATAAACCTTTGCTAAGCGGGGAGTGAGTAGTGTGTGTGTGTGTACATGGAGGCAATGAGAGAGAGAACGACGAGACAGAAAAGCTTAAAAAGAGCTTCACTCTTGTCGGATTTTCAAGGCCAAACCTACGCTGATGCGTAAGTACGTCGTAGTCTGCACACTCTGTTCTGTGGTATGTGACTATACAGTGTATAAAGGGACTCCTGATAAGCATTGCGACCGGCGTAGACGTAACATGTGTACAAGTTAGGATGCTAGACACACGTGCGGGAATGGTATGCTTATGTATATACGAGACACATATACCCACACCTGCTTTTTATATCAAACTAGATGCCTTTTATACGGGATATAACCTCCCATTACATTCATACTACTCCACACAGTATGAGTATACACATTTATATCTGTTAAATATATTAGTACACCACAGTTTGTTTCTCTGTCTACACTGTTCCAACTTAATAGAAATACCAGTCTGCATTTACTAGGCAGGAATATACATACATTCATTCTTCTTCTGTCGGGTTTTTATATCATTATTCTCATACTGAAAATTGTTATATGCAATTATTTATACAGTACAAGGTGCGCTATAAGGTATAACGTATACATATTGCAATATCCATTATAGAACATATATATATGTATACTGCTTATAAAGTTAAAGGCATGTTATACGATTTATAAAAGCATACCGTGTTACACGATTTATAAATGAA
>JAQGAK010004091.1:0-13043 GCA_034696945.1 Lipothrix lubbocki
CAGCGGGATTTTGCTTTTGCCGTAATAAATGCGCTCTACTCATGACAATGTAAACAAAGCGGCCATGCTTTTAAACGACATAGTTATCAGTTTTGCATTGGAATATTTGTGAAATATCTTGTAACTGTAGTCATTTGTGCGTTCTAGCAACTGTGCTGATAGTTATATTTGCCTCGTCAAAGATAATATTTTATTATATTAAGCACTCTCAAAGTGTAATAAATATTATGTATAGCTTATTGTTAGATTCACTTATACCTCGTTACACACTTGGAAAACTCCTGCCAAATTATGTATTCCTGTATATAGTTATTGTATATAGGAAATTATCTTTGTGTAAGCTATAGCGGAATATGTACATACACAAAAAGTTAATAATAATACTTTTGCCATACAATACTTTAGTTCGTCAATTTTTACGTGTACTTATTCTAAGCTTCAGAGGTGCTAAAAGTTTCACGCACTCACAACTTTTCTCTTATTGTTGTTCTTTAATCCCGTTGATTAATGCGCACAGGGGAGATGTTTCCAAGTAGGAAAAGTTTTTTGGCCAGGGAAAAAGGAAAATCAGGAGCGGAGAAGAAAGGGAAAGGCTGACGTATATTTTCTATAATAATGCATACTTAAATACATATTTTGTTTTTTGTTTCGTATATTTTAACATACACGCCAGTAATATATGCTTTTGTAGGTAAAATTTATGGCAACAATCAAAATGCAATGTGCTTCAAAATATGAAGAAGTTATATGAGAAGAATAATAAATCACTGCACAACAACAATAACAAAAGTGCAAGAGGAGATTTGCAAGTTAGAATATTGCAAGTTATCACGGATGCATGAAACTACCGGCTAATGAGAATGGAGAAGCTATACTCAAAAAACTTGCAGAATAACATTTTTTGCAATTGGGAATCTCGTAAAGTGAAATATTGCCATGCATTTATTGAAAAATGCCGGTAGATTGGATACATTTCTTAATCGTTCTCAAATGCTCAAGAAATTCTCATTGAAAATTACAAAAGGAAAATATATTCAAATTTCCGAAGTAATAAAGGACTTTCATATCATTTAAAAATACTAAACAACAATTTCTATTCAAAATTTAGAATAACATTATATAATTTAAGACGCGACATTGTTCTGTTAAAACACAAAATAATTCCATAAAAATGAATTATATTTTAAACAAATTCGTTATTTAAAATTTCACGGAGGTTTCCAATTAAATCCAGTTAAAAGATCCATAAAAAATACACGTTCGTTAAATATGCAAAAGAGAGAATTATTTGTATTAAAATGCATAAGAGACGTACACCTAATGAGAAATTACACAAGTATAAAAAAAACTTTGGCACCGAGTGAGCAATCATTTATTTCAGTAAAATTCAGTGTATGTATATAGTGAATATAGCGTTTAGTGAAAAGGGATGAAGGAAGTTCAAAAAAAGCCATAAAGTTTTAGACAAGAAAACTAGTTTACTACAGTTTCCCTTTACTCTCTCACAGTGAAACTTGCTGCTGGAATGCACAACATAGGATACACATTATATTATAATACCTAATATGTAATAATCTAAAAGCTACGTGTCAATTTCTGATGACTGGATGTCGTCAGTCTAGTTAAGCAAATCAAGGCATTTATCATTTATCATCATAATGAACGAGACACGGTCAATAAGAAGAAACAGAGTTTCCAAAATGAAAAATATTAGACGTAACAAATTGAAAGTGATTTTTTAAGTACTAGGAAATTTGCTTTCCTTTACATTATACTATACGGGTTATTGCTATAGAGTATAACTACATAACGTGAGAGTATAGCTACAACAATATACACACATACATATGTATTACATATACCGTAATATTCCATTATTGCTACCATTTCACATACCGCTTCATATACAATTGATATTGAACTTGTCTTGAAATTGTGAAGCTTCTCCCCTTGATTTGGCGAGCTTCACTTCTGTGACTTTGAACTTATTCTCTTGATTTCGAATAGCGTCTCTTCATTGCGGATGACGTGACGACGACTCTTGAAGTTTTGAAATTGACAGTAAGACAAGCACGGAAGTGCGGCGGCAGGTGTTAAAAGAACATTTTTCATTATAGTTCCATATATTATATATGTAACATGTATACCGAAATACTTGCAATTATTTCCCCTGTCAGGTTACGTATAGTTTGATAAGTCACATCTGTATGTATACGTACAGGAGAATTACAAACGAAGACAAGTTGATGGAAACTCACAAAGTGACATCCATAGTCCAAGCACCGCCAGGTCAGACTTGTTTTCTTCTTTGGAATTTCATGTGTGCATGTCTCACACGATAAGAGCAGAAACAACAACAGCAATATACTTACAACAGGGTTGACGACGATGGCGATGGCTCTCATATGTGCTGGTTGTCACTCTCATATAAGTATAAGTAATATACATACGGTATGTATTTATGTATACATAAAGAATATTGACTTCAGTGAAGGAAAGAAAGGCAAAACAAGTTTTTGGACGCGATGTTGTATTATAGTTGTATAGTATAGGAGGAGCGGAACGGAGTGAGCTTGAGAGCTGTAGAACAAGAGCAAAACGAGTGCAGAATTCGTTAGTATATAGCTTCTTATGTACACGGAACTATATATAAGAGACTCATAACCTCATCCACAAAATATAATAACAATAATAATAGCAGGTTGTATAGTTTGTAAAAGTGTTAAAGTGTAATATACTTACGCAAAAAAATAGTATCAAAAACGACACGGACTCACTTGTACACACTACAGGCCAACACGTCTGGGGGATTTCTAAATGGGTGTGTGGAATTATAAATTATGAACATGCCTATATTTTGACATTCAAGGAGCAACTTAAAAAATTAATAGGTAGTTTAATCTCATAAATTAGATACTATATGCAGTTTCTATACTTGCTACAATTTTCTCATTCTTAACTATTCTGCACGTTTCTCGTCGGTCAAATCCCGTACACTATACACAAAGAGTATCTATACAAGTTCAAGTATAAACACCGGTATACTTAAAAGCTCTTTAAGCCGTCAATGCTTTAGCAATGATTTCTATAATTATTTAAATTTAATGTCCGAGTTTGGTTGGCAATTGCGTTACACGCAATTTGCAGATTATTTTAACAGTTTTTAAAGCTTCAAAATAACAATTGTCAATACTTGTCTCATATATAGCTTTCTAATCTAAAATACAATTTTAAATTATTTAAATAATTTTTTAAATAAAATCTTTTAAAAACAAAAACAATAATTATGCATATAACGATGAAGCAGTATTAAATATAATTTTTTAGAAAAATAATAACAATCATCGGGTTGAGTATAGTAAGTTAGTTATTCTGATTCGACACCAGCTCCGACATCATGGTAACGTGTTTCCTGGAACTAGTCCGTACTCTAGTTTTGGGATTCTTCTTAGACCCGCGAGGCTTCTTGAAACGAGCGACGACACGTGTGGTTACGACGGATTTCTTATGTTCACCCGGAGCGGCTTCCGGAGAAGCTTGGGTCGTCAGGGGTCGGGTAATAACTCGTCGGGATTTTATTGTTACAACCGGCTCACCATTAAAATGACGAATCTCTACCTCCGGCTGATGCTGATGAGCTTGCTGTACTAGCACTTCTTCCGAGGACGTCAGGGTGACGGGCTTCCCTTCCTCATTAACCACAAGGGGAACACTTGAGACGGAACTACTCAGGAGTTGCACTTCGGGAAGGGTTTTCTCCAAGCTCTCTGTGCTACTTTCGGAGCTACTGTCAATCACTTGGGTGTCGTCAATGAGGGATTGGTCTGGCAGTTGGACTAATTCATTTTGCTGTTGTTGGTGCTGTTGTTGAATTTGTTGTTGTATTTGCTGCTGTTGCTGGATCTGTTGTTGATGCTGTTGTAATTGTTGATGGTTTTGCTGTTGTATTTGTTGCTGCTGTAATTGTTGATGCTGCTGCTGCAATTGTTGTTGTTGCTGCTGCTGAATTAATCCGATTATATTAGCTAACTCTTGATCCTGGGCTTGAGGCTGGAATTGTCCTGGTTGGGGTTGAGGTTGAACAGGATGAGCATGAATGGGCTGATGAGGCTGTGGTTGCAATTGTTGAATCCGGATCTGTTGGGGATGAGGCTGGACATGCTGAAGATGTATTTGTTGAGCTTGCTGAGCTTGCAGACTTTGGAGTTGAAGCTGTTGCTGTTCATTATGAATTTGCTGAAGTTGAGGTTGCACATTTTGAGGTTGTTGAAGCTGAGGCTGCACATTCTGGAGCTGAAGCTGAGATGGTGCAGTATGTTGTTGAACTTGCTGGAGCTGACCGGGCTCAATGGGTTGAGCCTGAATATGTTGTAATTGATGATGAGGCTGTCCATGAATCTGAAGTGGTGAGGGTTGGATTGGGAGTGACTGACCCTGCAAAGGATGACCATCAAGCTGATTATGCTGATCTAGAGCTACATTCTGATTAATTACGGGATGAGGGTAGATCGGTGAGTGACTTGATGGATGTGGGAGTCTATGAAGGTTAAAAAAATGTGGATGAGGTGATGGAAGTGGACCCTGCTGCTGTTGCTGGAGCTGAATTTGTTGATGTTGGACATGCTGAGCATGCTGATGGACCTGTGGTACATGTTGAGCATGCTGCTGTTGGATTTGTGGTACATGTTGAGCATGCTGTTGGAGTTGTGGCACTACATGTTGAACATGCTGCTGCTGTACATGTTGCTGTGGTAAATGTTGAAGAACTTGCTGATGTTGAATATGTTGTTGATGTTGTGGGGCAAAGGGAAGAGGTTGTGGAAGTTGATGGATAAATTGTTGCTGTTGTTGTGGAGGTGGGGATGATTGCACATTACTCTCGACTACTTGATTGTTACCTCCAGGTTGTTGCTGTTTCTCCGTCCGATCCTTATTCTCAGCAGTGGTTTTAGCTTTAGCTAATGCCGCAAATACTGCTTGTTGATGTGTCAGTTGATGACTATTTGCATGCGACTCTTGCTCCGCTCCGTGTTGTTGAACTGGAATGGAGTAAGCGGTATGTTGTTGTTGCTGTTGATGTTGTACACCCCCATTACTGTGACTAAGATGACCATTTAACAGAGAATTAGATGCTGGAGATGACCCAGTAAATGTTTGTGAAGATGGCCCAGTAAGGGCTGATGGAGATGACCCCGTAAATGCTGATGGTGATGACCCAGTAAATCCTGATGGGGATGAGCCAGTAAAGGCAAAAGGATTTAACGAGGGTGCTGAAAGAACGTTAAGAATGGGGTTCATACCCACATTAGCTAATTGGGATTGAGTTTGAGCCGTCGGACCGGTGATAATTTTATTTTTACTTGCAGCTTCAACAACTTGATTGTGGTTCACTGGACTGCTAATCGTAGGGAGGGCATGATTTAATGGAGAAATTACTTGATTGCTCAGAGGAGCAACGACTTGATTGTTGCTAATAATCGGTCTAATAGCGGAGATGATTCCGGAATCACTTGTATGAGTATTTTGAGGAGAGAGTGCTTGTTGAGAGCGATCCTCTCCCGTTATTGGAAGTATCGTACTAACTTCTGCTTTCGTCGTCCCATCGATCAAGTGCGGCTTGGTTTCTTCCAATACCCGGACGAATCTTCCAGAAGGATCCTGAACGGAGTGCTCAGAAGGTAATTCTACGGAACCCACAATGTCCAGTGCGGATGGCTTCCGCACTGCTGAAGGTGCTGATGAGAGTACGTTCAAATCCTCCTGATGGTGGTAGTTGTTGTTGTTATTGTTGTAATTATTTTGATTAGCATCGTAACTATTACGGAAGTACGCCCGAGCATAGTCCCTGATTGTCGGCTCCGGCCTTCTCGATTTGACGGATGAGAAGGAGCCGGTCGGTGCAGCAGCGTAATAAATTTCCGGGCGGCGTTCCAATTTATGTCCAGTCGTTGCCAAGTCAATTATTTGATAAATGTCGTCGTCGGACAGGGCTGAGGATAAATCCCCAAGGCACATACTCCATCCTAGCAGCACTGCAGATAAAAATAGCACGCAAGATCGTCTGAGTAACATCTTGAGCAAGTCTCGTCAATTATAATCTCACAAGTCACTAAATAACTTTATCGTCAAAATAAAAATTAATAGCTCTCAATGTGTTTTTAGCTATAAATGTGTCTTTTGATATTGTTAAGCTCCTATTTTCGTTTCACACGCAAAACACATGCAATATGTCAGATTCAGTAGTTCGTTTAAGCAACGTTTCAAGCAATTCTTTCTAAAGACGCAAATCTTTTAAGCACAAGTCGACAGACAAAATCTTCTTAAAATCTATATTAAAAAGTCTAAGAATTTTTTTTAGAGTGTAATTGTTTTCTTGTAAAAAAATGTCAAACAACTTTTGCAACAAAATGTAAAAAAAATCTAGTTCAAAAAGTCAAGATTCCCCGTCAAAAAGTCGCATTTCAAAGCTCACAGTAGCAGCAAAAGAATAAAGAACGTGCAAGAAATATTTCTGTGCATCCACAACACTTTTATATAGCTTATATATATATAGAAAAGGGTGTGAAACCAAAGTCACATTTAGCAGATGGTCCATACAACAACCACAAGACAAGGCACACGTCGTTGAGCTCAGTGCCAGGCCACTTCTCACGACTGAATGAAAAGTGAAGATAGGATGTCCATACAGTTTACCTTCTGCTCTGACTTCTTTTTTCCTTATTATCTGGCGATGATATGATGAGGGTGAAAAAGTAAAATTCCACCTGCAGATCTGTATTTACATTCATTCACATATAGGATACCTCAAATCAAAGGTAGGCAGGAGGCATACTGTGAAGAAATTGCACAAGGCCGGTCATCATGGGGTTATACGACACAAACAAATACATACTACCCACCTACCCACACAAACTTCCGTTACAATGTAGAGATACTTCCATATAGTTTCCATATAAACTACGCTATCCCTTTCTGCATTTATCACATCAACCCTCATCATCCGTAGTACATGTACATTAATTACATATGGGATTAGAGCACTGTCGGACTGTGCAGGAGTCTCACAGAACGAACCATAAAACTGGTTCACAATAGTCAGTGGATCTCACAATAATATCTTAAGGGATTGCAAGTGTGTTCACTTTTCTCATGCTATTGCAAGTATAGTTGCAATAATGTATAGTTGCAATAATAATAAGCAACAGCAGCAATAGCGAAGTACAGCAGCAATAATGAAGTATAAAGCAGCAGAAGCAATAATGAAGTAAAAAGCTGCAGTGCATTTGAGATTGTCAGTCAGCAGGTTAATGCATTACACGCCACGGTTCATTATACTTCATACGTGTTCATGTATGCATGATTACATACACAATTCATCCTCTGAAATACATTTGCATACTTTAAAAACATTATATACAATTTTTCATATACTTACTTACTATATGCACAATATTCATTTTTCCTCGATGCACTGCAATAAAGCATTAGAGATGGTTTTAGTTCATGTAATACAAGGATATATTGAGTCTCAAGATCAAGATACAATCTTAATGGAGTGTGTGTGTATAAGACAATAATAAAATGGAGCTTGTTGTTCATGTGCCTATAATAAAGTAGAGATACATCATGTGCAATATGTGCATGTCGTGAAGTTTTAAACTGACGGCCGGTTTTTCTGTAAAAACAATCTTTCTGTATGTATATAAGTATGCTCTGTCCAGTATAAGCTAACAATAATAAGATAACTAGCTATACTTATACCTATCTACTTTTTCCGTGCTTTTTACTTTAACCCCTTGAATTCTTATGTATTACTGTAGTATAGATAGTTGGAAGCTTAAAAAGAAGCTCTGTACAGAAGAAATGCAGTTGTGTATTATGTGTTGGTGGAGGATGTGGCCGGGCCATGTGATC
Source organism: Lipothrix lubbocki (assembly GCA_034696945.1). NCBI lineage: Eukaryota > Metazoa > Arthropoda > Collembola > Symphypleona > Sminthuridae > Lipothrix > Lipothrix lubbocki. The sequence continues at coordinate 7,915 of JAQGAK010004091.1, forward strand.
GCTTTAATTCAAAGATGCATATTGTGGACAGTTATACGGTTGGAGGTGGGAGAGCATTTCTTGTGTAGAGCATTACTGCAGTACATGACCGAGCATAAGCAATATCTTTGGGGATACTTTACTTGTCATTGTCATTATCATTATCTATCTTCTACATATCCTGTATAGAGACAGAACCTTTATTATTAATTCGTTCATGATCCCCAACAGACTTTCACTTTTCTAGCGTTTTTATCATGTTCTTCTTCTGTATACCTCATGTATAGATGAGTACACTCTTGTACTTTGTATCTGAGTGCAATTGACTTTTCTTATGATTGCAGTTTGGTCTTTTCTAACTTATACTATAGCACCTATCTTACATAGATACTCTAATATGTAGTAAGATGGTTCGGCTTTTAATATCATGTGCACACGTAGTATGTAGTGTAGATGACTTTTTTCTAATAGCTTGCATTCACTTTTCCTCTCTGCGTCCAGTCTACTTGACTTTTCTTATTTACAGTGTAGAAGTATCTACATGTGTATACGTGACTTATTCTTGTTGGATACTGTACATACATTCATACATGTTACTACACTACACTTGACTTTCAACGGATTCAAAAGTTTACTCCCAAATCATTTATAAAAAGGTATGTATACTTGTTGTAAAGTACTTAACTGAGATTATGCTTGTCAGCTTCTCAGCCGGATACACCTTCCCACACGTAATGAATCCCAACCTTTTTCTGACAATTTTTTGCTCCCCGTTTTTACAAAATTTCCCAATATGAAGCAGTGGATTTTAGGCGTGTTGGAATAGTTACCGTATAATAACTATATTGAATAGAAAATGTTGCCTTATTATATTAAACATTTTGAAGCAAGTTGCTTATTCATTAGATGGTGGCGATTTTTAAGCTTGATCCATTATATTAACAATCTTCAAACTTGCCCTATTATATTAACAATCTTCAACTACAGCTCCATTAGATTAACAATCTTTTTAAGCTATAGCTCTATTATATGAACAATCTTTAAAAATGTTTCATTATAATGATGAATACTTTTATGTACTTCCTATATCTATAGAAATAAATAACGCTATGGGTAGTTCAAAACATTAGAAACGCTTTGTGTAGGAAAGCAAAATGGGTAAATTGTAATAGAATCACCAACGTGGGACTGACGGGGCAACAGGAGATTATCGCTTGGCGAACTTTTGAAATCTCGCCGTAAGTCATCTGAAAAGAGGTTTTTATTATATTGCTGCACATGCAGAGAGACTGCATTCCGCACACGCATTTCTGTTCATTGACCGCTATCTGTCAATCTGAAAGCTGCTGGAAACCATTGCTTACATCAATGCCTAAATGTTATCCGATGTATATACCGACGACATTATAGGACCTTGTACATATATAAGTTCGCAATACTATATGCCAATATAGACAAATTTTAAAGGGAAATTTCACTGCCACGTGAATTAATGCCTGTGTAGTGTCATATGTATTTAACAATTTGTGTAATATTAAAATATATAATTCAACTTAATGCAAGTATACATATGTGATGGATAGCATATATGTTACTCATTTCCATTTAACCACAACAATAATCCCTGCCAGGATTAAACGAGTAAGAATTTAAAGGCTCGTGTCATATTTGACATGAAAGGACTTATTTTATTATGTGTGTATTGTAATTGTATAAAGTATATTGGAAATACAGATACAACATACAGAGGAAGGAAGCGTAATGTGTCGCGGTGTGAATGCCAGGGGGTTTGTCCATTTACGTCCAACGATATGTGGATAAATTATATTCAAATGGCGGATAATATCCCAAATGACGGAAAATGATGGCGGATGCCAAATTGACTTCATCAAATAGCCGTGTACACATGCTCGTAGCAGGTATCCGCAATAATTTTCGGGATAATTTTTCCTTGTCTCATATCTTTCCAATAATGGTGTCAGAACAATTTTACACTCCTTAGGCTTTTACGGATTAGGATACGTTTTGGTAGATTTACAATTGCAAAGTATATATAATTTAAATAATTTCTTTTTCTGCATCCAGCCGACTTTACTATTTAAGGTTGGAGAGGCTTAAACCGTGGACTGTGATTATGACAGATTGACTATTTTCCTATATATTTTTCTATTGTGCTGAATTTTAAAATTGTTTTCCTGTGGCGTTAATTTTTTAATAAAGTCATCCCCCACACCAAGGATTTCTAATATTTATTCTTTTGTCCAAACGTTTTCTATTTGATCTTTGCAGCAGAAAATTTAAGCCGCTTGACGTACACTAAATGACCAAAATTATAGATTTTCTAATAAATTTATTCATTTTAAATATAACATATTATGATGCATTCTAGCTGTCCGCATTTAAAAGGCAGGCAAAAAGTTCCGAACACCAATTCCTATAATTGCCCAAGGCTGGCACGTGTCTCTCCGTTGTTTTTACACCACATTTTAAAAATTTTGAAACATGAAACACGTAATGTAATTCATTTTTTTTAGAACTCGAAACAGCTTTTGCGTTTCTGTGGTTAACTTATTAATCAACCTACAAATTAAATACAAACGTTAAAATGTATTTCTCATTAATTGAAATATGTGGTTACAATATACAAATATCTATCTAAGTTTATTGTCCAGCTTTTGATTGCCGTACAGGTCCCCCGCAGGGATCTTTCAAAAGAGTACCATATAAGTTTGTTTGATGCTGTTACATGAGCTTCCAAAATTAAACGAGTTCATAAAACTTAACCACAGGAACTATTTTGTAACTGAACTATTAAACATTTCAGTAATTAAATTGGAATGAATAAACTTTAAAAGCTTTTAATTTACAGTTAAAAGCGTAGGTAGGTTTACATTTCAAAATTTAATGGCTGGCTGCACTGGCTGTGCAACACATTTGCATACTACATAATGGACAGTGCGCATTAAACATAGATTGAACTTTTCCAATTCCTGGCGGCAACGTTTAAAGTTCAAAAGTTCATTTGCGATAAATAATCATATAAACAGGAAATAATTACTTGAGTAATGCGGACGACTTTGCTAATAATTTCTTGCGGATGGCGACACACAACTAAAAGTACGAGCTTCCCGTCGTCCCAATGATTTTTAGGTTAAATTGAAAACGCTTGGGAGAGAATTACTTATTTAATATGACGAGGATACTTTCCTAAATGTTGCAAATGACACATGTATCGCTCAATTTAGCCATGAACCTCCGGATCTTCAGAATTCAAAACGCACTCCAGGGTACTAATGACTTTTAATGTATTATCAATTAATTGCGTTATATTTTATACAAATATACACCATATACAGCATGAATTCTCCCATGTTCGTTGGTTGGGATAGACGTGCATAACCGCTGGGCGGGTGATGCGGGATCCTTGCGTAGGTACATATATATTGTATGTAGTATATATTATAACTATGTGTAATTTGTTATAGCCCATCGTTGCTGAAGAGGCAATAACTATCTACATAGTTGCTAAATAGAAATGAATGACTATACAGTTACATGATATTTCACAAATATTCCAATGCAAAACTTACGACTACGTCGTTTAAAAGCATGGCCGTTTGTTTACAATGTCATCACTATAGCGCATTTATACGGCAAAAGCAAAATCCCGCTGCTGCTTTGGAAAACTACTACTAAGTCTTATATGCGTGTAGTAATGTGGGAAAATATTCCAGCAGTTTCTACCGCTTATGTGTCTTTGCACTGTGGTAAATAAACGGAGATAGTTGATTTTGCATTCCGAACTTTTAAAATTATATTCGGGAGCTATATAGTCATACTTATTGCATTTAGCAACTGTCGAGATAGTTATATTTGCCTCTTTAATGACAACGTAATATAAACAAGATCAATAGTTTCCTGTTGATTAGGCTCAGTCATCATCAGCGCTGGTAGTTGGTTCCATATATTTTTTCGTATGTGCATAAACATATATAGTACTACGCACTATGTACAGATATATTATAATGGTCATAATACTATTCGTCATCATAATTTCCACCATATTCCCAACTTTCGCTCTTCTTGGCTGACGCAACTAGTTCATATGCTTCAATTGCTAATTATTATTCTGTAGGGATCCCATGATATGCAATGCAGGCACATACGTCGGATATTTATGTATGTACTTATTTGACCAATAATCACTTCCACCCTTGATTGTCCTCTCTTTCCTTCTCTCTCTCTCCATCTCTTCCTCTCTAAATTACAATAAGAAATTAAACTTATTTGGTGAAGCCAAAAGTGCTGATGAGGAAATTCTAATGTGGTGCCTTCAGGGTGAAGGGTATGGTCGTGCGACTGTGTGGAGTTCACAGACCAGCAGACATTTAGTCTTTTTCCTTTGTATGTATAGTTTTTATTGCATTTATAGCGTATACAGCATTTGTAAGGTTGGAGAGTGCAGCGTGCACAAAAGTTCTACATTTTCTGCAAAGAAGCTATAGACGATGAGAGATGAAGGAGAAGGAGCAGACCAAAACCAAAACAACCCAAAGGTCTTGTCTTTGCGGTAATAAATGAAGTGAAGCACTTATGTGTATCGATGGGGTTGCAATGTAATACATACATATATATTATTTATAATACTCTTATTGTACATAACAATAAGTATATTCTTATGTACTTAAATATTTTAAATGCGTTCTTTATGTAAATACATGACTATATAAAGTTGTGATGGGATCTTCAAAGAAGTCTCGGTCGTAAATTCTTCACACAATTTCATTTACCTATGATGCTCTCCGCCGCCTTAAATTGATGTTCGTGCACTAATAAGCATGTACATATGTAATAATAATGCTCTTACAAACTACAAACATCAACACTTTACTTATTAGTTGGGAATTAAGGACTTCACTTTGACTGTGTCGGTGGTGCACCGGCGGGCGACACGTGCATGTAACGTAGCGCCCACTTTGTTCGCTGTGAATTCCTGTAATGATTTATTTCTGTACCAATTCCTACTACATCTTGTTTTAATTTTAGTGAAATTCATTTCTTAGTCGGGGCGTAGCCATTGATTCATAGTTACGTCTCTACTATGAATAAATAACCTATTAGTAAATAAATTAATCCAATATAATAAATAA
>JAQGAK010004092.1:0-13042 GCA_034696945.1 Lipothrix lubbocki
TATAAGAGAATTTCTATATAAGAGGCAGATTTTGGTGATTTATAGCGTTCTCTTATAGCGAGGTTCCAGTGTATAAAGAAATACATACAACCAAGGGCATCGCATCAGGGTGGGAAGGTGGGACAGTTGCACAGATGGGAAGGTTACCCCCCCCCCCCATGATATCGCCAGGGTGGGACATGCTTATGTTTCAAAATGATAATATATTTGAATTTAAAGCATGTAAACATATATTTTCCTGAACGTGTTATAGTGCTAAACTTAGGAATGTATATGGTCTGGTCTGGTCCAGATTTTATGAGATTGGTCTGGTCTACCATTGTGGATCAGATCAATGGACTCGTCTAGGATTTAGGACCAGACCAGTGGTCTGGTCTCTTACTGCGGGGCAGACCAGACCAAGGACCATGGTCGGAACCATTGGTCCATTAAAATAATATTTATTTCAATAAAGCTGTAATTATGATGAAACTTAAATATTTTATACAATTAAAACACGCATTAACATAAATGTGCAACTAATTATTATATAAGCAGTTTAAAGCTATATTTAACTAATAACTACGTTAATTTATGTATAAGGATCGAAAGATAGTTTATACTTAAGGACCATGGTCTTTTAATCTGCTCTGGTCTTGTCCCAGGTCAAGACCATTCCTGGCAGGTCTAGTCCAAGGTGTTAGGCCACATCGGACCAGACCATTATTGAGACAAGACCAGACCAGACCTAAGATGGACCAATTTTTTTAGTCCGAACCAGACCATTTACATCCCTAGCTAAACTGATATATCTCATTTTGGTCAATTTGCTTGGCCACAATTTTAACGCTAGTACACCCCATAGTGAAATGTAAAGTTGGTGAAAAAAATGTGTGTAAGATACTAAAATGACCTGTCTAGTTTTCTGAGGCTTCCAAATGTGACCTAGTAATATGCAATAAAATGTGTATGTATATGCATTCTTAGTGTTTTTAAAAGAAACGACCAAAGCTTAAAGAAACTTTTCCATTTAAAAAGATTACGAACTACTTCGAAAATGACATGTGTCAGACAAATAATGAAGATTCTAGCGTATGCGGGCGTGAAAACAATTTTAAAACGGCTGCTAAATTCATATTATATCCGGCCAAAAGAAATAAAAATAATAACGGCCAGTGAGGTCTTTTGGTGTAGGTTTGTTTCAAAAATAGGAGGATAAAATATCCGGGCGCATGAAAATATGTGGGCGCATAAAAGATACCGGGCGTTTTAAGTAAACTGGGCTAATGTTAAAACACACGGAATTGATGGCTATAAAAATATGCTTTTTAACCTTACCCGTCCAGCCTCACCCGTGTAGACAAAGGTAAAGGTACTCACGTTACTTCGTACCTAACGGCGCGAAGTGTTCGGCGGATTGGATGTAAATTTAACCTAACTAAAACACCGAAATCATTTTAACGACCCCCTTTAAATCGCAAAACTCTTTCACCTTTACCTACACGTGTTCGACTTGACTACCACCCTGAACCTTCGAACATGTCATTATATAAGAGAAGTGCTACAGAAAGACTCCTATGTTAACAATATGAGCGGATATTCTTATGAGCCCGGATATCTTTTTAATGGCATAAAATTGGATTTTGGGATTTAACGCTAAGTTTCAGATTTTAAAAAACTTGGCGGGAAATCGGATGCGCCCGGATACGATTTTGTTTACCTGATGCGCCCGGATATCCTAGTTCCGTCGCGCCTGGATACGCTATAATATTCCAAACATTTGCTTTGTCATTCAATGTCACTAAAAAGTAGCAACATTCAAATTTTACCAATTTAAGCAAGAAACAATACAATGTTGCGCAAATCTTAGCAAATATGATGTTCTTTTTTTAATTTTTGTAATTTGTTTAAACAAACCCAATTGTAGCCAGGAGTAAATTTTATCCATTTTTGAGCTGTGTGTATAGTTTTCAAGATATTTTATTTTCATTTCTTTTAGTTTCGAGTTTTGTGAATCAAATACTTTTCATTTCAATTTTGCGTTCCTTTACCGTCAGGATTATTTTACTAAAAAAATCTACAAAAAATATGGCTTTAAAAATACAGCAATTGTTTTGAATTCAGCATTAAGGTTTACTCGAAAATCGGCAGCCAAGCATTTTGTGTTGCACAAGCCGTGTCCTTTGCAGTATGTTGACGGTCTGGTTCCCCGTCAAAGTGAATTTGAAAGTAATAAGGTTTAGTCTAAAACGGATATTATATTCGTATTCTCCACGTGAATGTAAGGTCCCATATTGCACCTCAAGTAGCAATAAACATAACAATAATATAACACAAACATTATGAGAAGTACATTAAATACATAATACATTTTTCTAAATTTGGCTATTAGCCTTAATACCATAATTTATTTGAAGCAACTAAATGAAATTTTTCTCCATACAATCCATCGACTTTTTTGTGCCATACACGTGTCATTTATATTCCTTTTAATCAACTTTAAATATAGTAATTCTTTACTACATATATATATAAATATAATAAATTTAGTCACAGGTAAACATTCATAACAAAACGTTTACCCTTTAACGCCGGTTTTTATGTCCAGTTACGAGATAAATGGAAATAAAGATACTACTTATTACTAATTTGGCCCAATTAGTACTCCACCTAACACTAAATTTTGGTTAGCAAGGTTAACTGCAACACTAGGACGAGCAAACCTTTATTTGTGTTCCATTCATACCGCTTATACCTACAAATCTAGTCAAATTTAAAGTTTTAGTTTACTAACCCGAGGGGCCCAGCATTTCTATCTTAAGATGGAATTTTCGGTGGACCCTTAGGGCCAGGTGAATTCCCTAGAGGTGGACCGATTCCATTTAAAAATCCATCACCACCAGCGGTAATAAATACAACTGCCGGTCCTGGATTTACTCTTCCTTATTATGGCTTACTTTTCAGTCGTGCAGGAGATAAATGGTCAGCACCGGATTGCTCGTAGTTTGAAGGATTGGTTTGGCGGAGGTATTAGCGCGGAGTTGGCTGAATAGTGAAGGCGGACATTACGGGATGTATAGACCAAGATATAATTCCTAGGGACAGAATGTCTACGTCGCAAAGCCTCCCCAATATGGTAGCGCTCCATTTAACTACGCTCCTTGCTTCCCCGCACATGGTAACATGCCGATGGTTGGGCCAACTTATCCACTCTAATCGAATGAATTATCCCTACCCACCGCAACACATACCGCCTCAACAAATGCCTCCGCCCAATTATACCTACCCACCACCACCATACGACTACAGCCCAGGAGCCCTTGCCTATGGATATCAACCACCTGCCTACAATTATAGCTATCCACCTCAACCATACGATTATTCTTATGGCGTTTCGGGTTATAACTATGACGTCATGTCCACGGGCGCTCCTACGACACCAACGCCAGACACTACCACGGAGAAACCTAAGGAGACGAAGGGCAAGAAGAAGAGGAGGAAGCTGAAAAAGAAATATTATTATGAGCCTGAATGCGCTTGTGATGTGAAACGCGACTGCGAACACCATGTGTTTGCTTATGCTACTACTGCAGCGCCGCCGCCTTACCACCCTCTCTAGAGCCATATAGCTCACCTCCACCACCAGCGCCTTATGGTTCACCTCCAGGGTCTTACCAACAAAACCCTCCAAACAAGTAGGGAATACAAAATTAAGAAAGCTATAACGCGTAATGACGAGGAAAACGAGGCGTATATATAAAATGACGTCAACATTTGAGATGTGTACTACTTGAAATACTAAAATACAAAATACTGTTTAAAATACCAGGATAGCATATTGAAGTTTGGATCAATTCTAATACATGTTGATAAAAATATTTAAGCGACCAAGTGTATGAGTTATTAAAAATCACGATTGAGGTTAAAAAGTCTTTGGATCTTACCATGAATTTAAACACTTGTGTATCAAGCAAAAATGTATAAAAATCAATAATTTCTTGACCTATAAATTTTGTTAGTAAAATGGAGATAATAGAACCTATTCATTTACTGAATTTAAGTCATGATTGGTTCACAAATGCAGTGTACCGGAATGACGTTTAAAAAGAATTATAATTTATTTCTACAGGTAGAAAGTCTTACAGAAGTAAGGTATAAAGTTATAGAAGGTCTTCTGTAAAAAAATTACGCTTTTCCAAAATCCGTAATTTTGATCGTAGAAGGACCCCTAATACGTCATTCAAAAGGTCCCGACACCTTAAAAACAGATTGAAAACCAAATTAACCATTTTCAAAATTTTGACCCGTTTTTGGCGGGAAAATTTAAAATTTTGAAAACATTTTATTTTATTACGCAAAACCTGTAACTTGCAGACCTTGTCGTGGAGGGTAACCCTGAAATACCAAAAAATTACCTTTATATGCGTTATTTTATTTTAGCCGTTGCTAGTGAGTGACGGGTGCAACAATGAAAATTTTTACTTTTTTCATAACAAATTTAAGCATACCGCCATCCTAGTGGCGCGACTACGTCAAATGTCATTTCATGAGCTTGATTGGCCCCACCCGCCTCAAAAACAAGCGCGCGAAGTGCGTTTGTTTTTATATAATAATAAAAATATTTAATTATTGAGTTCTGTATTCAAATTCAAAAATCTTCACTATACAGCTAATTTCATCCGCTCAATAATAATATTCCTGAAACACGGAGGTTAAGAAATATATACGTGGAAATAATCCCAATACAAGACAATTATTTTATTCGTATAACACGTATGTCCTAAATGTAATCGTAAAACATAATTACAATCGAAATTACCATCACTTTAAAAAAGTATACACGCGACGCTCTCGCGGAGCGACCCCTTTGTCAGAAGCTTTGGATAAAAGCAAACAAATCGTGGCGAAGCATGGTTTTATCTATCAATAGTTGAAGCTGCCACAACCAATATAATAAAATGCTTAAAAAATACACAATTGGACGAACAAATTTGTCAGAAATTTTGTTAATTTCATACATATATTTTGATTTTCATTGATTTGAAATCTTGATACATGATCTCGAACACTTATTCCGTGAAGCCTCTCAACATTCTTAGTAACGAAATCCCAAAACATCGGCACAGAAAGTTTCCCAAGCTTGTAAAAGCTGCCTACTTGAATTCCGACAATGGAAATGGATTTTATCCTTTTGATATTTAATATTAAATTACGAAAGGGCCTTGCGCATGTGTTCATTTTTGTTCGACATTTCTGCGTTCCCACTGGAATGGCAAATGCTTTGTGGAAGATGATATTGTAAATAATCGTCGCATCCCTGCTCACAATAAAAAAGGAAGTGGATATTATGATGGAGTCATGAAAGAGAATGGCCCTGAAGGAAAACATGAGTATCCCGATGAGGATGATGGCATTCTTCCACCAAAGCATCACAAAAGCAAATCATTGGTTGTACATTTACGTGGACGTACTTTAATTTCTTTTGCTTTACTCTGAAATATTATTAAATCTAATAATAAATTTCTGAACCAAACTTTTATTTTTTTTATTGAGATATTAAATAATTTTCCATTGTTTAAGATGGTTTACGTGGGAATTATATTTTTTATTTTTATAGAGAGGCAATAAAATAATAGTTACAGTTCGTTCAGAATCGACAGAATCAGACAATGCTTCAGTTGGCAACTACATTTTTCAAAATAGAGGATAATTACAAAATTTATGAAGCAAATGATGAAAAACCCCCGTCGAATATTGCCTATTTCACTGTCCTTATGCGTTTTGACCTCAAGGTCACCAAACATTAAACCCGGGTAAAACTGCAAACCTTGACCGATTTCAATGAAATTTTCAGGAAGTGTGTCTTTCAGTAAATCAATAGGATGTTTAAGGATGAATTTTCCAGGATTCGTAACCGTTTGACCTTCAGGTCACCCAACATTTAACCCAGGTCAAACTTCAAACCGATTTCAACGAAATTTTTAGCGTATCTTTCTTTTCTTAATTCATTAGAATGATAAATGGGGAAGTATGCCGAAATCTTAACCGCTTGATCTGCAGGTCGAACATTTAACCCAGTTCAAACTTCAAACCTGCAATTTCAGCGAAATTTTCAGAAAATCTTACTTCCATTCAATTATTGGGATGTTAAATGGGTAAGTGTTCGAAAATCGTATCCGCTTGATCTTCAGCTCACCGAACATATAACCCGGGCCAAACTTTAAACTTGCAAACTTTAGACTTAACATGACTTTGACAAAACTTGGTTGAATTATATAGTTTTTATAAATCTACCTTGTTTTCTTCCAGGTCACGAAACATTTAAAACTGGACTCATTGCAAACCTTATTATGTACATCTCTATGTCAAATATTCAGAATTAAACAATAACATTTGACGACAATATTCGAATAGGTTGCGTGACAAGGTTCGTAAAAATTACTGTATCATACATCCGATTTTCGGAAAACATTTTGATAATCAGATAAAGCTTACAAAGAAATCGCACAAACCGATGTGAAGTGCTGATTTGTATCTACCAAAAACCGACAAAATTTTAAAATCCAAAATTGTTTAATGCAGTTTAAGGTCTTTTCCGTACCATTTTAATTTATTGCCATTCAAGTACATACACAAACAGCAGCAATTACAAAATTCACAATCCCCCTAGACAACTTCTAACTTTCTAATTTTTTCTAACGGCTGCAATTGTGCTCTGTTAGAAAATAATATGAATGATATTTGTAAACATTTATCCAGGAGCTGTCGCAACGGAAAATTTTCAGGTTCACATAAATCGTTTCCTAAAAGGTTAAATGATGAATATCCCGACAACCAATACCTTTTGGCCTCTGCGTCAACAAACGTTAAATCTATATTGATCACTCCATACAATGAAGGAATATTTTATTTGAACTTAAGTTTCTTTTGTGTGTGTTCCAGGAAAAAGGATAGAAATAGATTTTAAGGTTGACAACAACAAATTCTTTAAAATTAGAAAGTTAGAAAATCCTTAATGGGTATTAGCATTGTAATTTTAATGTAGCTGCTGATAAGTAAATAACCTGACTCCAAAATATTGGATAATAGATTAAATATTAGTTTTCAAATTTTAAAGTCCACTCCGTTTATTAAAATTGACAATTAATAGCATTTATTACGAATTAAAACTTTCCGCCACTGCAATCAAACAAATTCAAAATAATGTACAAATTACTGTTTAAAAGTAATTTAATTACTTTATCAAAGTCGCGTGTTTACCGTTTAAACATTGTCAACAACGGTAAAAAATTTTAATTTCTTAAAAGTATTTTTTCTTTCCTTTCTGTATTTCAATTTAATTCTATTTCTGAATTTTAAGTTCTACCAAATCTAGCTGGTGGAAATTATTATTCGGGAATGTGTTAAAAAAATCTGTCCACACTAGAGGACGGATTTGCTTTTTATAACTTTTGCTTATATTTTGTTTCATAATGCATACCTTTATTGAGAAGCAAATTATTATGTACATATGTATACAGTAATTTCAGACTTATACTGAAAGTCCAGAACCCAAATTATTTTAGCTCCTCAAAAATACCAAAAACGGATAGTTTACATCCAAGTGGACCCGTTAGGAAATTAATTTTTCAACAATGCCCATGTATTTAAATGGGAGTGCCAAAGGTCTCGGCAGAGGGTTTAACGGATTTAGATTTAGACAAAACTCTTTGGCCGATTATTTTGATCTATAGGTATTTAAAAGGAAAATTAATCGATTGTAGATTTTAGGGGAAATAGCAGATTTCGCATGTATTTACGTAGAAATGTACAATTTAGACCACAAAATTTAACGTTTTTTGCATTGCAAATCAAAATAACGACCAAACAAGTGTGCAAAATTTTTTTCGAATTCAGCATAAAAAGTTACCGGTTATATTTAAATCAACAGTGAATAACTATTTGACCACCATTAATACTTCAAGTAATTTATTAACATATCACCAGTAAAATAATAAGTCAGCAGGTAAATAATCAACAGGTAAAAAATTAAATTAGCAGGTGAATGTTAAAATCAGATGATAAATAATAAATCACCAGGTAAACAATAAATCTGCAGTTAATAAATAATTAACACCGGAAATCGCCGGAAATTTTAAAAACTACAAAAGAAAGTGAATATTCCCATCAGGTTGAATCTTGCGGCTGAAGCCTTGTACATTACTAGGGCTGGGAAATCGCGAAAAACACGATAAAATTAAAAATTCATTTTCTAGAGTATTCCCAGCTGGGTAAATTGTTTCACAGGACATCCGGACATTCCAAAACCACAAAAATTAAATTTGAAACTCGCAAAATGCTCGAAAAATAAAGTACAAACGCAAAATACTGCGAAATATTCAAAATTTTCACGACATATCGCGAAATTTTAATTCCAACAACTTTTTCTGGAATTTATTGCACAAAAACGTCAATTTTAGTTAAAAAAATAAATTCCTAAATTATTTTTATCCACTTTTGGCATTAAAAACTGCTCAAAATTGAAAATAACTCGGTAAAAATGGTAAAAATGATGTTAAAAACCGCAAAATAAAGCCAGAATAAACAAAAAACTAAGAAACTGTGTATAAAAATCGTGAAATACCACAAAATTTTGTCATCAATTTTGCGAAATACCGTGAAAAATTGACTGTAATTTTGCGGATTATTTAAGGCCAAAAACGCAAAATGGTCCCAGCCCTAATAATAAGTAAAAACATACCATAATTGTAAATTTTGTAACGTCCTTCTTCCACGCCACTTCATTGGAAGAAAAAAGTAAGTTGTGCTCTGCAATTTTTAGAAGGTTGTCCGTAAAAATCTTTTTGCGAGGTCCATCGAAATTAACTTCGGACACATTGAAAGCGACCTACAAAAACAATTGAAGTTTAGGAATACGTACGGTCGAATCATCATCCGAAAACGGTGCTGGCCAATTAGCGCTAGGCGTGCAAATTTCTGAGTGAAGTCATGCTTTTTAATAATTTCCAGAAATTAAATTTACATTACATGTACATATATGTATATGTACTTGCAGGTCATTTTAAGAATCATGGAATTCTGGAAAATATTGAAACCCTTGCATGTATGTGCACGTAATGTAAATTTGCGTTTGAACACCGGGAATTTACACGTCTCGCGGCAATTGACCAACATTCTTTTCTAAAAGATTCGACTGTATATGCAGGATTAGCACTTTAACGTTCAATATACACATGTAAAAACGCCGACATACCTTGTAGTTTTTATAAATTTGCTCTATATTGACAGAATTCAAGACCAATGAGAGAGTATTGAGCACGGCATTCGAATCGCGTTCGCTAAGGCGTGACAATCCAAATTTGTCATCCAAACCATCCCAAAAAATGTCGGTGTTTAAAAGGTCGTTGTAAGACATCCCTACCAAACCAACAAACGAGAAATCCATGCAATTAGTTATTTGTATTTACGTATTACATAAAACCAGCTTATCGGACCCATGGAAATAAAGTTTAAATGAAAAACTGAAAAAACTGACCAGCAATGGCATTTACCATCGCAGCTATGAATACAATGACGAATGGACCTCGCCGAACCATGATGTTATGCTTTCTTCGTCCGAATTAAATCTGTTAGATTGAACGGTTCCGTTTCTCGTGGAATTCTTGAGAATTTCGACGATAGCGCAGAATAATAATCCCAGAGAGTATATTGATACCAGCATTGGCAACGTCCAGGTATTTATACCAAAAAAATAATATGTGCTGCGTGGCTCAGTGAACCAACCGTCATTAATAGTTCACATTTAGTAGTTTGAGTATCAATTAAATACATACTATAGAATTGTATGCAAATTAGCCTGCCAAGGCGTTTATGAACTGCGCAGTCCATGTTTCTGTAGTTCAGCTGAATAAAATCATTTTAGTTGCTCTAAATTTTTAATTAAGTGAATATGCATACATTTCATTTTATTATGTGCAACAACTTAGGTGTCTCATATTGTAGGTTCCAGTCTACCAATATATAATTTAGTTACATTGACTTTGTTTGACGTACTCGTTTTAGGGCTACGAGAAATAGGCCGTGTGCAAAATTGAAAATCGTCGCTTCGCGCTAATTTACTGCTTT
Organism: Lipothrix lubbocki; assembly: GCA_034696945.1. NCBI lineage: Eukaryota > Metazoa > Arthropoda > Collembola > Symphypleona > Sminthuridae > Lipothrix > Lipothrix lubbocki. The sequence goes on from JAQGAK010004092.1 coordinate 10,105, forward strand.
CGCAAACGGGCCTGCAGTATTCATGTGTACGTGAATGCAGCAAAACTTGCAGTACCAAGGCCAGGCCCATCATTTACATGCAAACATTAAAAACCCCAAAAAATCCGGGTGACTCCAAAAGCGTTTCACCGATTTAGCAGATCTTCGAAATTAGCCACGCCCTATTTCTGGAGGTTACGTATATTTGGTTTCAGCAAAATCAGTTGATTTTTTTCACAAAACCCGGGTAACTCCGAGAGCGTTTAACCGGTGTAGCTGAATTTCGAAATCATTCATGCTCCATGCCTGTAGATTACGTATATTGAGTTTCAGAAAAATCGGTGGATTGTTTTCAAAAAACCCGGGTAACTCCGAAATGGCTGGCCGGATTTGGTTCATCTACGAATTCATCCAAGATATACAGGTGTAGAGAATGTGCCAGGTTTTAAGAAATTTCGTTCAGCCGTTATCAAGTTATCGTGCGGAAAACCAAAGAACGTACAGATGTACGGACGTACGGACGACCATACATGACCAATTTAACGAGGGGCTACTGTTACGTAGGCCCCTGAAAATGTAGTGGATTATTATTAATTTTAGTGTTCCATGACACAATGCACCATAAAATGTTTCATTTATATCATTTCTCGCTAATTTATTAAATGAAGACGCAGCTATGACGAGCACTAGGAACTACAAGTATACATAACTGGGTTTACCTATGTAATAAAATTTGATGTTGCAACATGAATGTAACTTATCAAGGAATAGCCTTGATAATGATCAAATCATTATGCACATTTTGTCGTTTTAATGTCGCCACGTGGCTAATAATTTCGATGATTTGTCTCATGTATTTACGACCAGGTGTATTTAAGATAATGGAAAAACTGATTAACTTCTGTATTAAGCATACGCACTTACCGTCCTAATAAGAACATGTCAAACTTGGAGATGCAATAGTGGACCATGTACATGTGTGGAAATTCAAGTGCAAGGTGTGCTATCCAAAAACTATATTAAGAGTTATCCCACGTTGCATTTAATGTGTTGGTGAAGATTTGACTTTACTCTCAGACGTAAATGAAGGTAGAACATTTTGCATCTCCAACGACGATATCTGAACGCAAAAGCACTTACGACACACAAATTGTGTTTATTTACAGTAATATAAGGTACAAAATGATCATGCCATAGGACTTAATTGAATTAACTTATTCCTGGATTGACGATTTTTCAATTGATTTTTCCCCATCCACAATTCCAGTGAAGTTATTTATTTGAACAAATTCGAGTATTTTTATCTTTCAATTGAAAAATTAGTTCATTTACAATATTTAATCCCGACATTAAAAAAGTTTATACGTTAATCCCACTTATGCATCCCCATTCCTAAATTAAAATGTGTGCAAGCAAAACTTGCTGTTGAAATAAATTCATCCCATTTTTATGTATACCGTTTTAAAGCAGTTTTATTTAAAATTCTGACAATAAGTAAATTTCGATGATTATAATCGGAGTATAAACCCCAATTTATATAAATGACTTTGTTGTCAGATTTTCTATACTATTATTACAGTAAATAAATAAATACTCCGATTTACCAGAGGGCCTTACAGAGTCGTAACCATTTTAGCATTTTATTATAATTTCTCTTTACAATTGTATTATAACTATTCCTTTCCCCCGTACTGTTAGTACACACAACAATTCGTCACTTTATTGACTAATAACCGATGCAGAGAGAGACCCCACCAGTATGTATGCCGTCCACCGTATGGAGACCACACAGTTATAGGCATATGCACGGTATGCTGCACAATCCAACAGTCCCAGGATCCAGAGTAGGTAGACGTATACCGACCCACAACGGTCGGGGGAGGGAGGGATGCTTGAAGAAGTCAGGTGAATCGGACGCTCAGTCTGAATGGAATGTCTAGGAAGATATGCAGATTGGGTCTTCTTTGTAATTTTCCTCCGTCTTAGAAAAGTCCACTCTAATCTTCTTTTCTGCACACGGGCCGTGGTTCGCATATCGTCTTGAGTGCAGCCTTCCTTCTTGTTCTCTCTCTCCCAAAGGTCCGACATCTATTCTGGGGTGAGCCAGCAATTTTTAATGCGGCTCCTTGTTGCAGACGTTCTAACCCCGCGGCTGTCGGAGGGCCGCAACTATTATTACAATAGCAAAGCACACCGCGACAACGGCAGACCATAGCAAAGACTACAGCGCCAACTGTCACCACAGATGAGACCACAGCCAAACACGGCGCACTTATTCAACACCACAGTAGAGGACTGCGCCCACGGTTTTATTTGCTTATCGAGTATATCAGCGTTCCATTCTGTGGTCGCTGCGGGCGTTGCTATATGCGCGTCGAGGTTTTTGCTATGTGCGTATATGTAATTGCTATGTGCGCCGTGGTATCCGTTGTGGTCGCCGTGGTCTTTGATTAAGCAACCGTGGTCAGGCTGTTGTGCTCTCTGGTGTGGTCGCCGTAGTTTCTTCTGTGGCTGCTGTGGTGTGCCACGGTCCCTGGTGGTCGCCGATGTCTTTGTTATAAGCGGTGTGGGCTCAACTATGGTTGCCGTGGTCTGCGTTGTAATAGTAAATAAATAATAAATAAATACTACGTAAAAATACAAATAATAATATAAATAATAATATATTATATATTATTAATATTATATATTAATTTTATTTAATATAATATATTAAATAAAAGATACATATTGATTATAAACTTAAATAATATAATAATATGGGGGGACCCGGAGTCGCCGACAAGTAGATCGAAAGCGTGCGAAGCGCGCTGACGAGATATTTGTATATATTTACTGCAATAATAAACACCTGAAACTTGGTATATACATAGTCCCCAGGAATAGAGCATGGATGTCTTTGAAGTTGAGCCGAATCCATCCAACTGTTTCAGAGTTACCCGGGGATTTGAAAAAAGTT
>JAQGAK010004093.1:0-13042 GCA_034696945.1 Lipothrix lubbocki
CTGCTAAAATCCGAATTATTTGCTGCTGATTGAAATATATCCCATATTAACTTCTATTTTCTCCTATAATATTAACAATAATAAAATTGTACTAAAATTAATAATAAAATTTTAAAATTAATAACATTATAAACAATTTATGATAATATTAACAATAATAATATAATAATAAAATAATGAATAAAGTTTGAATTCATAATATTGCATTGATAAAATAATAATAACATTAAAATCATAAAATTATTAATTAAAAAATTAAATTAATGAAACTAATAATAATAAAGTTTACATAATTATGATTATATTTATACAATTAAAAATAATGGAGTTTACATTATTAATATAATTATGAAATTAATAATAATAATAAAATAATGAAATAAATTATAATAGAAATAGTATTAATACAGAATACAATATAAACTAACCTCCCGTTTCACATGGCTCGCAAAACCACATATCATCATCAACAATACTTGTTGAAGGTAAAATGCCTTCAATGCCGCATATATAGCAAGCTATTTTTATAGCAGCATCATTCACCCCAACTGTATCACTTATGTCCACAATTTCAACCCTGCAATTAAGATGTTTTATTATTTATTTAAATTTGATAACTAGAAAAACGTTAAAAAGTTAATTTGATAACTCTTTATTGATGCTGCTTTCACCAGAGTCATTGTAAATTATACGGTTAGACTGGCGCCGATCTCCTGTTAAAATAAATATATTGTATAAATGCGTTGTTTGCAAATTATATAGATAATTCCTGTCGTGTAAATATAATTAATGGCAATTATGAATATATATTTAATTGCAATTATGTATATATATACATATATTTGCAATTATGTACACATAATTAAATGAAATTAAGTACATATAAGTAATTCCAATTATTCACATATTATTACCTAAAGTTTCCTCTGATACGTCCTCCTCAATTGAAATTTCTTCTATGCACACATCTTGTGAGGGTTTCAATCCTTCCGTGGCAAAATTAAACTCTAAACTATCAGTTGCCCAGTACGAAACTGAAACATTGTTTTCTTCAGCATTCCTAATTTCGGGTTCTATTTCCGCCGACTGATATCTACTCTTATGGCGGTACACATTACATCCATCAGCTGTATCCATATCATGATCACTGCTGAGTTCGCTAGGAGTCGGTGAGCCAATTAAATCGAGACAAGAAGGTGTTTTCTTCGGGGCTACAAAAATTAAAACATAATTATACGGCAATAAAGTAAAATAATAATAAATAATACGGCTACATTAAAATTAAAAAATTAAATAGCAATTACAAACTTCAAAATATTACATAATACAGGAAGCAACTTTTTGCGAATTTTAGTGATGACGTTGTCCTTTCGTCCAGCTTTTTTAGAAATGGATTTTTAGAAATGGAACAAAGTGTTGTTAAAGTGGCCTTTTTAGTAATTTTTGTTCTAGCACAAGGGCGGCTTTCTTTGATTATTTCTTTTTTCTCTAAAAAATCAAAGATTGTAATTTGAATTAAATTTAAATCTCCACATTCAAAAATCGCAAATAACAACATGTAATAAAAAAGACAATTATGTACTTACTCACGACTTTCTCTACCGCTTGGTAATGTATGCATGATTTACCCAAACAAGTGCAATATTCAGTAATGTGATTGACCTGCATAAAATTTAAAAAGATGTTATTGTAATGATTTGTTACATATTTAAAACATTTTTAAGTACATAAAAGAATGCACATTATTTGTGCTCGTGATAAAACATACTTCAAACGTTTTTCCTTCTAGATCAGTCACGAAGAAACTGCCGCCGATTAATCGTACCCGATCCGTTTGTACAAGGACATCAGCAAGACCATACTTGTAAGATAAATCGGACTCTTCTAAAATCTTGGATTCTGGAATAACTACTGCTGGCAATGCGAAGGAACCTTTATTAAAAATTTGCTCCAAACCGCTGATTTCTAATCGTGGCTCTAGTGATGTCACATTAAAATTTTCTTTGTGCATGAAATAAATCTTCTGCATTCTGTATATTCCAGTATTAAACATAATTGCCTGTCTCAATTGATTCCATTTTGTATAGCAGAATAAATACGCCATGTAAATGGCTTCCAGCATCGTCGTCGGCTTCCGAATAGAAATGAACGATTTGAATGTAAAGTTAGTGGATTCGCTAGAACAATAAAAATTTAATTTCACATCAAGTAACGGGAAAAATGCAAACTAATATGTATTAAAATAGTTTTGGGCATTTAACACTTAACACACCTCGCATTATTGCTGACTCCACCCAACGGATAATATAACCCTTTGCAATCTGTTGCGAACTTCGTTGAAACTTCTACATCAGCTTGTAAATAAGTTTTAAAATATCGCGCAAATTCTGGGGACCATTTATTCAGGCATTTGGTAAGATAGTCATCGTAGAGGCTTTTTGATCCTGATCGAAGAAGTATTGAAACATCTTTAGAATTGCAAATTCTGTCCTTCATGGACAACGTGTTTTGGTTCCAACGAAGAACGTCCTGCAATTAATAATAAATTTTGTAAATAAAAACATTACCATTAAATTTCGAATTCTATATATTTTTAAAATTTAAATGATTTATAAATTTTTCATTTACATCTTTGATATGACGATGGCAGTAGGCTCTGTTAACTTTTGGAAAATAAATTTGCACCGACTTTTTTATTGCAGCCTCGCGATCGGAAATAAAAGAAGATTTGGGCGAATTTATTTTAGGAATTGTTTCTGCAAGAAGCTGCAGGAAACTGCGGTGGGCGTCGAATGCTTTGCTCTGATGAAACATGAACGAAAGTGGAATCACTGGGCTGTGTTCAAAGAGTGGATTCTTGAAACATAAAATGCTGCAATAATAATTTCCGATGTCGTACGTTGTGTCGTAGTGAAAAGTGAGTCCACCAAAGGTTTTCAGAAGATCGTCTATATGGTTATGGATTGATGGCGAAAGCATAACTGCGAGCATCATCTTATTTTCAAATTTAACCAACGGCACAAATTGGGTGGTGTAGCTCAATTTGCATACTTCTGCTAATTCATCTTGAACAGTTGATTTTGGACTGGAATTTGACTTGATTTGGTATATTTGGTTTCTATTCCTCGGCAAGAATTTTGCTTCAGCATTCACATTCATTCCTTTGTTCAATACAACACTACAACAAAAAGAAAATACATGTACGAATTAATAAATTGCGTACTTATAAAACATTGTTTAAAATTTCAGAGCATAATATAATTACAAATGTAAATATGAACATAAATTTTTTAAAAATTATTTTATCCTTTATTTTCAAAATATTCGTGAAAATTTTATTATTGAATTTAAATTATTTATGAAAATTAAATTATGAAAACAATGTATAAAAAATTAATTATTTTTAAATTATTAAAACAATGTATAAAAAATTAATTATTTTTAAATTATTTATGAAAAAATTATTATTTGAATTTTAATTATTTATACAGATTTATTTATTAAATTTAAATTAATTAATAAAAATTTATTATTAAATTTATAATTATTTATTAAAAATTTATTATTAAATTTAAATTATTTATTAAAAATTTATTATTAAATTCAAATTATTTATTAAAAATTTATTATTAAATTTAAATTATTTATTAAAAATTAATTATTAAATTTAAATTATTTATTAAAAATTATTTATTGATTTTGAGATTAATAAATTATTTTAAATGATACGTCATTCATAAATCAAGACCTTTTGTAAACTAAACTTAGAATTTGTAAAGACTAATTAAACGTGCATTACGATTCGGTTTGCATTGGAGTTAGTCCATTATTTAATTCTTCTCGTATTCGCTGCTTACATCGCTCTGATGTCCGCACATAGGAACAGTTGTCTTGAAAAGCATCGCTTTCATCGCTTTCTGATATCTGCCCAGAGTATGCTTGCTGAATGATTCGCAGTCGCTTTTGCTTGGCCTTGTCACACTTTCGTTTCTCGTTTCCGTGCTTTTGCTTTTCAATATAGTCTTTTAAATTATAATCTGAAATACAATATTTTATTAAAATTCCTGTATTCATAGCTCTTAATGTTATTTTCGACTGCATAAACTTTAAAATTGTATACTTACTAAGCAATGAATAGTAATACACGTATACATGCTTATCCTCCCAGGTTGAAAAAGATTTCCAGTCTTGCTCTACATTACAAACTTTGTTATTATTATTACAACTTATGACACATTTGCAGATAAAGACTTATTTATATATATATTATTATATATATTATATTATAAGACAACTAATTTATAAGCACAATAATTGTACCTTTTAATCTATATTCTTTTCTGTAAAAATCTGCAAGCAATCCCCCACTGTTAAGTTGGTGCACTTCGATTTTCCAGATTCCACGAATAATGCTCCTTAAATGTTTCCAGCAATAACGGTCTAGTCTTCAATATTTGTCATCGGAATTAATCATGGCAGATGTGTCATAAACTACAAGCTGAAAACAAATTGCATTAAATTGAAAACGTATTCCAATTCTGCATATCTGTATGTGGTTACTATTTAGCACTCAATGTGCATAATTGCATTTTAATACATAATATTAACCAAGTGGTTTGAGATCATTGGACGGGCAATACATTCTGTCTGAATATCATAAGAGTTTGGAATCAATGAGATTTTTTTGTAAATATCCACGAGGCTGCTAGGGGTAACTACTATTCCCTTAGTTTTCGCAGGTAGATTTTCCGGGGTCACTGTACACTGTGGTTGAAAGCCAAAAGTGTAAAGGAGCATTCCTCACCTTGTCCAATTACTTTACTATTTTAATGGTATACTTATGCGACATCGATCAGCTGTGTTACACACTAGTCCCTCAGACCATTCAAATTTTCATACCGTGCGTCCATTCCTACTGGGTAGCATTAAATAACGCGTGAATCCGGAGCAAAGGGGAGAGGTAACATTCCGTTGAGTAAACAAACGGCCATAAGTATTTTGGTGCATTCCTTTTTTCGGAATGGGAGTGCAAAAGAATCTCACATTCCTTCCTTTTGTCCGCTATCATACTATGGCGCTTCATCATTGCACAGAATGCAAAGGGGAGAAATTTCGTGTTGTGATGAAAGGCCGAAAAGTTGCAAAAAAACATTGTACTAGAAACATGACGATTTTTATCTTGAGAAGTTACCAGCCGTTTTTTATAAAATATGTTTTAAAAGATGTATTTCGTCGAGACGATCATTTTAGATACAATTATTGACAAAATTAGTGAAAAATTGGCAATTTTATCATAAATTGATTGTTATTTATGAAGATGGGCATTGGGAACTGAAAGGTTAACTGTGGATTAATTAAATTAATGTCTGGAAATTGTGTATACCAAGTTTTAGCGAAATCCAAAGATTTTTTACAAAATACGTGGGTAACTCTGAAATGGGTAACCCAATTCGGGTGAAGTATGAAATCATGAAACAACTATGGCTAGACACTAGGTATACCAAGTTACAGCAAAATCAAACGATTTTTAAAAAATACCCAGGTAACTCTGACATGGGTGACCTGATTTGGCTTCAGAAAGAAGTCATTAAACCTATATGGGTATAGACTATGCATATCTAATTTCAGCAAAATCCAACGATTTTAAAAAAATACCCATGAATTTTTCCGCCGGTCGCACTGCCTCTATAAAGAGGTGCACAGGAAAATGTGGGGCAGTTGGAGCCCAGCAGCTGAGCGATAAAGACTTCTTCCCTCAGGATTCCGTAAGTCTTTTATTTTATACTTCTTGTATATGTTTCTTTTTTTTATTTAAATTTAGGATGTTTATTATTTTTAATTTCATTTTGTCATTCATTTCATCATTAGTTTTTTAATTTTTATTTAGACTTTATTTTTTATTTTCATGTTTCATTCATATCATTCTTTTTATTCTTCCTTTTTTCATTTATTCGATGTTTTTTATATTTTAATTTTATTATTTTAAGTTTAACATTAATTATTAGTTTGAGGTTTCATTTTATGTTTTTAATTTCTTTTTGTCGTTCATATTATCATTCGTTTTTAATTCAAATTTAGACTTTTTTTAATTTCATTTTTCATTCATATTATTCTTTTTTGCCTTTCGTTTATTTTTTCATTTATTTGATGTTTTACTATCTTTGTTTTGTTATTTTTATTTTAGAATAATTATTACTTTGAGATTTCATTGTAGTTAATTTTTCACAAAATATTTTAAGTTCAGTTAATATTTTCTGATATTTTGAGTCTATTTCTTCTTTCCCTAATACGATTATATCATTTTTCATGTTTTTTCATTTGTTTTTTCCCCTTATTGTTTCTTAATTTCGTAATGTGTTGAGTTATTTAATTGTTTTTAAGTTGCTTTAATTATTTCTGGCATTTTGTATTTTGCATTTCAGTTTCTTTTCGTTTCCTTTGTTCAGTCGGAGCCTACCAGCTGAGCAGTGTCCACCCCTCCTCTCAAGATTCGGTAAGTTTTATTTTTTCATTTCAATTTAAGGTAATAACGTGTTTAATTAATTTTTTTATTTCATTTTTCTGTGTTTTTTCATATTTTGTTTATTTCTCATTGTTGAGTTTTACCTTGTGTTAATTATTTGTTTTTCATTTTAGTATTACTTCTTTGTTATATGTTTTCTGTTTTCATAATTATTAGTTTTATTTGCTTGAATTTTATTATTGTAGTGAATTCTTGTATCATGAATTCATTTTCTGCTATTTTTTTCATTTTATTTATTTTCCATACTTGAGTTTACTTTTGCTTACTAATTTTTTATTTTATGTTGCGAGTTATTTCCTTATTTTCAAAAATGTTTTTCAGTTGATGCTTTTTTCAATTATTTTATTAGTTTGTACTTTTGTCTTTTTCTTTGTTCTTCCATTTCAGTTTTGTAATATTATTTTCTTGGAACACTCGGAGCAGCCGTGCAGTCAAGACCCCTTTCAGAATTTCGTAAGCATTTTATTTTCTGCTTAATTTATTTTATGTATTTGTTGTTTCACTTTAATTTAGGGTATTAATTTTTTAATTCGTTTTTTTATTTCATTTATTTTTTTATGTCTTGTTGCAGATGTTTGTCCTTTCTTATCTTGAATTCTTAAATTAATTTTTGTTATTCAAATTATCTTAAGTTTTGCCATCTTCTTTTTGGGGAGCAGTGGGAAACTAGTTAGATAATAAATTCAAAAAAATGCATTTCTATTAAAAAATTTTTTTTTGATTATATTCAACGGTTCGACTAATGATTCACAATTTATTAACCCAAAAGCAAATCAAATAATTCAATTCCTCAAGTGGCTTTCCTTTGTAGTCTAAGGTAATTTTCGCGAATTTGTAGTTGTAAATCATGATGTAGTTTATATCTTTGTATTGAAAACTGGTTTTTATTTTCAAGGGTGCAACACCTAACTACAATTTAAAAGAAGATTAGTGATAGTTCCAATATTCATTCATTCCAAAATGAGTTACTATCAGTTAGACATTGAAAATATCTTCCGCAATATGGAGCATAATTTTCCTTTTTTTATTAGTTATTGTTTTAAATACTTAATGTAACTTTTCAAAATTTCAATTATAACCAAATATTTAAATAATTTTCTTATGTTTAGTAATGCTGTAATTAATTATTTCATTTTTAATTTTGGACTGGCTAATAATTTCATATGATTATGATTATTTGAAAAGATACGCGCCAACATCGCGTTTTTTGGGCCCACAACTGACCTTGTCAATCACGAATGGGAAAGCCACATCCGCAGCTTGATGACTGAAGTTACAATCGCATATTCCGTCTTTCTCTTGTACTCTTACGAGCAACTCGAAACGCAGTACCCGAACGCCTGGCAGCTGAACCTCATTTTTGACATCTTTTCCCTGGTTGAAGCTTGGAACATACTATTCTTGAAAATAAGATACAGAACGAAAATTCAGCAAATTGAAGCCAAAGTCAGATCTGTAGATATGATAGCCAACTGTCCAAGTAAGCACTTAGAAATTTAATAGAAAAAGCAACAAAAATACAGTTAAATGTGAATAAAGTAAATTGAGTGCATAGACGATGTATGGAAACACATTCTAATAAATTGTTTACGTTTGTATTATCATTACAGATCTTATGGCGGTTTAAATAGTTTTCGGTAAGCTCACCCAGAGCGTCGATTTGAAGGCACTGCAAGTCATCGCACTCAGCAACGGTGAACTTCCTGGGGTTATTATGTATGAGCCTGATGACCCCTAATTATTGGAAAGTTTATTGACGAATTTATTTAAGTGAATTATCCTCCCCAAGTACAAGTCTAATGTTTAATTAATGTCAATTATTAAAAAAGATATATAAAATGATTTTGTTACAATTATGAGGTTACACATCTTAACAAATCAGACAATCATACATAGTTTTATAATTACTAGCGTAAAAGCTAATCAGTTTTGCCGATGTTACCCGTCGAAATACGCTATGGTGATAAGAAAGCACTTTTAAACGTTCAACGCAGAGCAAGATTTAATTATTTAAATTAGAATTCTTAAACTTAATGACAATTAGGTAAAAATCTTTAAATAATTTATAATGATATTGCTAATTACTATTTATAGTTATTAAATTATTTGAAATATTGCTAATTGAAGTTATTAAAATTAAATTAAAATACGTATGCCATCATCACAATCGATTATTTGATGTAGAGATAAGAAATGTAGCCATGTTTCATCAACCCATATGGCTGGAGACCATATGTACCAAGTTTCACCAAATTGGTTATTGTTTTTCAAAATACCCGGGTAAATAGACCCGATTCGGCACAAGTATGAAGTCAATAAACCCATATGGCTGGAGACCATTTGTACCAAGTTTCAGCAAAAGCGGATAAATTTGTACAAAATACCCTAATAACTTCTATAAGGTTGACCTGATTCGGCGCAACGATGAACTCATTGAATCCACATAGCTAGCGACTATGTATACAAAGTTTCGGCAAAAATTATTCAATTTTGACAAAATACCCAGGTAACTCCGAAACAGGTGACCCGATTCGACTCAAGTAGGAAATCATGAAACCTACATAAGTAGAGACTATGTGTACTAAGTTTCAGCAACATTAAATGGTTTTTAACGAAATACCCAGGTAACTCCAAAGCGGGTTAGACGATTTGGCTAAACTGTGAGACAGTGAATTTAATATACCCGGAGACTATGTAAACCAAGTTTCAGCAAAATCGAATGATTTTAAAAACAAATACATACACGGGTAACTTCGAAACGGGTTATCCGATTCGGCTCAACTGTAAGATAATTAAAGTAAAATGCCTGGAGAGTATGTATACCAAGTTTCAGCAAATTTAAAAGATTTTAAAAAATACCCAGGTAACTCCGACACGGGTAGGTCGAATCAGCTTAACTGTGGGGTAAATAAATTAATATGCCCGGAGACTATGTATACCAAGTTTCAGCAAATGTGAATGATTTTCAACAAAATACCTAGGTAACTTCAAACCGGGTGCCCCATTTTGCCCAACTTCGAAATCATCCAAGCTTTTTGCTTCAAACCTATGTGTGCCAAGTGAACCTGTGCCTTGATTTAGCTGAAACTTGATACAAGTAATCTCTACGCGCTAAGAATGAACAAAAATCGGTCCAACTGTTTCAGAGTTACCCGGGTTTTTAAAACAAAATTATTTGATTTTGCTAAAATTTAGTATACTTAGTTCCCAAGCGTTTACATTGGATTCTGCACTGCCGCTTTGCAATTACACCCCTTAGGGGTGTCATAAATCGTTGCGAAATCATAAATCGTCACATAACCTGATATGGCTCCGGCAAGGATTGACAAAAGAACCCAGACGAGATGAAATTATATGAATATTATATGTGGAGGGCAATTGGCTGGTCAAGGGTTGATATACTGAAGGAATAGGGCTTGTAGAGTTGGGGGACTTTGGCGTGGTTAATCAGAAGGTTGTCATCAGAGATGATTACTTTTTGACTGTTGATCGAATTGCGGTGGAACTGAACGCTGGGTTGTGACGTTTTATACTAGTAAACTGTTCGGTCATCAGCGGATGTTGACTTTGTAGAGAGAGCTAGACAATTGTTATTTTAAAGGAATGTATAATTCTAATGAAATTATAACTACGTTTATATCTATTAAAATTGAAATATTTTGCAACTTTGTTACTTTTGACTGCTGGACATTAAATATAAGGGCGTTGTTCAGTAATAAAATGTAAATTCATAGAACAAATTCAGAGAAATATTGTTAATTCGAAAGGATGTTAAGTATTTGTAAACTATAATTTAATGAATAATGTAATATGTATTATTTTTAAAATATATAAGGACAATTAAAAACATTATTTTTGTGTTATTATTATTTAGTAATATTAGAGTTATTTATCGCTTTATGCTTCTAAAATTGATATGTACATTAAGGGTATTCCTAAGCACTGTGGGCTCTTGCTGTTCGTAAGTGCTATTTTGTGTGTAATCATCAGCTCTAATCATAACTTGTGGCTCTAGTCTTCTGCGGCCTCCCACATAATCTTCTCTCTGTAAGGTAACGTCCCTGGCGAGCAGCTTGTAGTTTGGTACCGTTCCGTCCGGGTTTGTGTTTATGGCCAAACGTCCTGCTAATATTTCTTGTCTTGGCGAGTTTTGTCATAATCTTTGGGGGAAGGAGCACAATAGAATACACGTAGATGAAAAGCCATTCAAGTGTCCGAAATGTGGAAAGGCATTTTCTGACAATAGCAATTTTATCCGGCACAAAAAAATACACACCGGGGAAAGGCCATTTCAATGTCAAGAATGTGGGAAGGGATTTACCCAAATGATCCACCTTAGTCGTCACGACCGTGTTCATACGGGTGAAAAGCCATTCGTATGCCAAATTTGCAAAACCAGATATTCGTCCTTTAGGGAACTCGATAACCACATAAGAACTCACACTGGAGAGAAACCTTTCAAATGCGATGTTTGTGGTGAATCGTTCGCATCTAGCTTTTGTTTCCTTAGCCACAAGAAATCGCATGAACCGACTACTGTCCTTCAATGCAATTTGTGTAAAATAACACTAAAATCGAAAACGGGCCTAATTAGTCACATTAGAAACCACAGCGGGAAAAAACCTTACAAATGTGATCATTGCTCAAATAGATTTGCACGAAAATACACTTTGGACAATCACAAAAGGACCCACACAAATGAAAAACCATACAAATGCACATTTTGTCAGGCTGGATTTCCGTCGAAGAGTCATTTGAACTCCCACGTACGAGCTCACACACAAGAGAAGCCTTGGAAATGTAACAAATGTGGTAAAGAGTTTGCCAGGTCTCACCATTTGAAGCGACACTTTAAAAGCCACGACGTAAATCGAAAAGAACGAGCCAAAATGATGTTATCTTGCAAGAAATGCCGTCTCACTTTCAAATCACTGAAATTTTTGTGTCAACATTATGCTTCTTTGCATGGATTGCCAATAGTTTCATTGCAAAAAGTAGAATTGAAAGATGTATAAGAGCATTTGTTTGGAAATTGTTGGACAGCTGGCTTTATGAAGTATTATAAAATGAAATCGGAGAAACTCTTTGAAGCATTAAAAAAAATGTTGTTTGCCCTTAACATAGATTGTATAACATTTGTGATCCTAAATTGCCGTGGATTAATTTTAAATACGGTAAAGATATGCATATATTTTTGAATGGTTTTCAAAATTTATAATTGGTATACGTAATTTCATTTGTAACTAAAAGTATCGTAATATTAAAATACACATGGTTGATAAGTTTCAATTATTGATTTAAAAGTTATTTTGTTACTGTTAAATTTTTTAAGCAATAATAAATCAGCTGTGCTTGTTTTCTCATATGCAATTATTTTTGTTTTTAATTAAATTTATTTATTTGTACAATGTACGGCTTGGATATTTTCCATAAAACATATGAATTTGATTTGTTTGGAATATTTAAATCAGTTCATGTCGTTTAAAATTAAATAAAAATAGTAGGCCTTTTTTTGGGCTAACATAATTTCTTTTCTTCATATGAATTACCCAAGGTTTAGTTGAGAAAACTAAATTTGCAGAAAACCTGAGAGCACTTCTTGGAGCAATCTTTAATTTAAATATACTAACAATTTGATGTAACGAAGTCATTTGAAACAATTATTTTTATTTTTTATAAATTCTACAAATTACATTACCTATATTTACATTACCGTAAAATATGCATGACATTTGTAATAGGCGCTTTAAATGACAGTGATCCGAAATGGATGTTGATTAATTCAAATAATGTGTGAAATAATTTGTTCAAGAAATTTTGTTCGAATTTGTCTTTAACTGGAAATAAGCCTTCTAACTCAATACATACAGATCCTACGCATAGATTGTAAAAACTACACACATAAATTATTCCAAGCAATCCTGCTGGCGAAGTAATTATAGATTACGTTTCTGATATTGCTTTAAATGTCAAGGGCATTTTTTTCTTGTCTACTGATCACATATTAATAGAATTTATATTCCAGTGGAGCCGGTGGTTTGTAAATAGGTTTTTAAACTACAGACGTTTTGTTTTATTGCTGGCAGCATTTTCATGACGCCTAATTGTACACCGGTGGTCACTGCATTTCTATTAGAAGGGCCCAGCAAGGTTTTAGAAAGTCAACAAAGTGCGTGAGTCCACGTACACTTTTCCTTATTTCAGCCAAGTCTCTTAAGGTTAAACACTACAATGATAATACATACTCTAAAGTGTTTGAAAAACTCTTGAGTTATCTCAGTAATAATTACAAATTTAGCATATGTGAACATTAACTTAATTTAAATTATTTATATTCGAATTATTTCCGATAACAGGTCTTTGCTTCAGTTAGTCTCAATTTGTATTATTATTTATACGCATTTGTACAAAATGAAATTATTTCGAAAAACTTTTGATTGCTCACGTTGTCCAAAAACATATATGTCCAAACGCAACCTGAATATTCATTCCAGAACTCACACAGGAGAAAGGCCCTAT
>JAQGAK010004094.1:0-13042 GCA_034696945.1 Lipothrix lubbocki
ATATGATGGTGGATATAACATCTTGCATTTAAGAAATTTGGAGTTATAACATCTTGCACCTCGAGGAGCGATATATCCCCTATCAGCAAATTATCCCGGAATTAAATTAGTGGATTTTATTGTTTATTAATTAATACCTACGTAACATTTTATCGCTGATCTACTAATTTGGTACCGTTAATCGTTTTTTTGCACGCTTTATTATTAAATATAAAATAAATAAATTGTAATAACTTTAATGAAAATGAAGCCACTTGTAATAGTATTACATTTCCATTTAAAAATCAAAAATTATAAATACGGCAGAAACTGCTTCATGCTGTACATCCTATTGTCGCATTTAACCCTTGTTTTATACCATCGGCGGAGATGCAAAGTGGACTATCTCCATGAACATCTAGATCCACAGTGAGTCATCCACCATCATTTTAAGTGCAAGGTGTGATAACTCTACTTAATTACAATGGCATTGCAGTTGAAATTTCAAATACAAACTCCCTCCGTTTTTAGTTTTCGTGTAATTCAAACCCCCATCTTCCAATGAATTCATTGTGGATATCTCATCTTGCAATTTCGTACACATGCAAATAACCCACTTTGCTTCTCCACCTACTACAAGCATATTAAAAAGTAGATTAAAAAGAAACAGGGTTGCAGACTCGGGTTTAGCCAGGTAATAGCAAAAACTAGAATTCAACAACTGTAATTTTAAATAATTGCCTTAAACTCCCACAAAGAATTTAAACGACAACATTAGGTAAGATGACTATAACATTGCCCAGCACGCATTTGTCGAAACAAAAACTAGTCAACCTTTTAAGGTTACTCGAACGAATTTGTATCGTAACCTTAGTCTCGGATTTAAGTAAGCCTAGTTATTGGTAGGAGCTATCCGTGAATAGTCACAACAAAATACATCAACCAAAAATAACTTCATAAATCATTTTAAAATATTTTTTCGCCTGTGACATGATGTTCCACGCTTTAATTTGTATTCTTACATTCGCTGTTCTAGTTTATAAATCTAAAAGATTTAAAAACAACGCTTCTCTCCCTCCACAAGGTATGAACGTTTTAAACATAAGATTATTATTATTATATTTTGCTTTTTGAGGTGCGGCCGCCCAATGAAGTCAAGTTATTTCCTACAATTTGAATTTTGGCGCTGAAACATTAGCGAAATTCTAAAAAAATTAAACTTTTAATAAGAAATAAAAATACTATAAAATATTAAATAATTTTTTAAAATTTAAATTTGAGCGCCAAATTGTAGAAAATTCGTTAAAGTTTAAAATTTTGATTTTACATATCGTATTTGATAAACGTAACACATTCATTAACAATTAGTGTAATATGTATCTATACAAATGCGCATGGAAATGTAAATGACTAACAAGGATGTATTTTACCATGTCCTTGAGCTACGGATTTGCTAGAGGTAATGGGGATTTAGTATAGCAGCATTAAACCATTTTTATTTCGTGACACGTGGAGTAATAGCCCCCCAAAGGGGCAACATCTATAAATGGGAGTAAGGGTGCACATCCTCATTATCTCACATATTAATTCCCATATAAAATCAAACATTTCAAAACTCGAAAATTTTCTTAAAATAATATAAAATCATCAAGAAAACACGAACAAATCATTTTTAAGCAATTGCATTCCCATGTCTAACTTATTCTCTATTTCATAAAATCCTTTACCCTCATTTTTGGATGTTACACTTTTGGGGTTATAACTTCACAACAACGGCGAAGACGCACGAAATAAAAATGGTTTAATACTTCTATACTAAATCTCTAATACCTCTAAAAATTTCAAATTCGTAGCTCTCGGGCATGAAAAAATACCTCCTTTTAAGTCGCGCCAATAAAATGACGGCATGTTTGTAGCAAGATAATATATAAAAATCATCATTTTTTAGGCCGACCTTCAAAAGGTAGGGCTAAAATAAAATTCCGACCATGAAGGTACATAATGCGTTGTTGTTTCTAAATTACCTCCATGACAAGGTCTGCGAGTAATAGATTTTTTGAAAATAAATTAAATGTCATCAAAATTTTGAATTTTATATCCGAAGCCGGGTCAAAATTTTGAAAATAGTCACTTTGGTCCAAAATATGTTGTTAGGATTTAAGAAGCTTTCGATTATGGCGTATTGTTTAAAGTCCTTCTACTCCGAGTAATTACAGATTTTGGAAAAATCTGTTTTATAGAAGATAGAAATAAACAGAATTTAACATAATATCTATGTTGTAAGTGCCTTGGGGGCTTCCAATCTTTGGTCATTTGCTCTACCTTGGGAGGTTTCCGTGCAAGAAATTATTTCAATGGAAGAAACAATATGGTCCCATGTATCTTATTAACATGGGTAGTTTTCGGTAGGAACAATATTTTAATTCAAAAATTATTCTTTATACCAGTCAAATTCTAATTCGATTTTAAAGGTATGTTGATGTATTTAACAATGTATTATAAATTTTCACATAATGTCATGTCTTATGTATATGTTTTGTATTTTTAAAGCAGAAACAAATTAAACATCAAATTTGAATCTTTTAGAACTCTAGTTATCAACGACAGTAAAGTACTGAAGGAAGCTTCCAAACCAGTATTTTCTGATAGACCGCCTATGCCCACGTTCATAAAGGCTGACAACAAGGGTAATACAACGTTTCTTATTTTCTACGTCATTTTCTTCATAGAGGAACTCTCCGCCAGTTATACACACAACCGTTCATAATTAGTTTTATATCCTTTGGATCCGTATGTCATATAGATACATATATATGTTATATACATAATAGTGCTCTATTTAAGTGAACCTATTTAAAGGAGACTAATTTCAGTGATTTAAAGCGGTTTCTCATGCGGAAAGTTTACTGTATACATAAGAGCCCTCTATATAAGAGAAAATATTTAAGAGGGAATAATTTTTATGAGCTATAGCATTCTCCTATATCGAGAGTCCAGTATTCTAGAGTCATCCGAAGGTCGACCAATGCAATGAAAACGTCCGCGATTCCCATTAAATTTTTGCTTAAATCCCTACATTTCAGGAATTGTAATGACTGATTACAATGAAGGAGGAGAGCAGACACAATTTCTTCGAAAACAAATAAGGATCTTTAATGAAAAAGGCTCCTGCATCGAAGAGCATTTAAACGACGGACTTTCTGAAATTTTCAAATTATTTGATAAACAAACTGGTAGACCGATCTTAATCGAGGATGTTTTTTCACCAATTGTAATCAACGCTGTATGGGGGCTATTTACGGGATCAAGATTTTCCACTGATGATCTGGATTTGAGGAAGTTGATCCTTGAAATAAAAAAGTATTTACCATCGTTATATAGTAGAGACTTGCTATAAAGGGGGTCTTTATAAGGGGACACTCTCTATAACGACAGTAGTTTTTCAACCCTAGGAAAAACATTTTGACACTTTTAAGAACACTTTTATACATCGGTCAAATTTTGCAGATTTAAGGGGTTTTAAAAGTATAAAGAGTTTCCCCTGTACTGTAGTAACAACATGCCAATATTCACTTAAAATATAAATAAAAATATTCTAAGATATCTGAACTTTCTCAGCTGTACAGAAATACCAGGAATACTGGCCTCTTTGGGAAATGTTATTCCGTGGTTTGCAAACTTGTTTCCTGGAATTACTGGCGTGACTGCGTTCGCTACCTCTTATCAAAGTGCGATAAAATTTACCGAGGAGAAAATTGAAAGCAAGAAGTCATCGTATGTATATGGGCAACCTAGACATATCCTTGATGCGTATTTGGATTTAATGCATGAAACGAAGGATCCGAATTCGACGTTTGCACCTTCAAGTATGAATGAGTAGTAAAATTAATGAAAGCATCTACCGCGTAACCGTTAAAAATAAGTGTATTATAATGAAACTTTGATTAGATAATTTGATTGAGTTACATTATTTCCTTAAATTAAAATTATTGTTAGAATTTTTTAAATTTTTTAAAAGCTTTTATATTCAAAACTTTAATTTAATTTATTGCACTTACCTATCTTACAGGAAATTTCTTGCCAAACACATTCGGTAACATATTGGCTGCAGCGCTTGACACTACTGCTGCAGCCATAGAGTGGGCTGTTCTTCTAATTGGAAAATTTCCGCACGTCCAGAAAAAGCTACAGGAAGAAATTACGAGAACAGTTGGCGACAACAGTCGTCTTTCGGTTCAAAATCTAACACACATGCCCTACACCAAGGCGGTTATCGCCGAAGTTTTACGGTGGAGTCCCTTGTTTCCCTTGGGAGTGCCGCATTACACCAAGGAAAACGCTGAACTTTGCGGGTTCATTATTCCTAAAGACACCATGCTAATTCAAAATACTTACGGAATTCACCATGATCCTGACGTTTGGGGCGACCCCGAAGTGTTTCGACCCGAAAGGTTTTTAGATTTGGATGGGAAGTTTAAAAAGAGTGAGCACCTGGTGATTTTTGGACATGGTAGGCGACTCTGTTTGGGCGATTCCATTTCACAGGATATACTATTCATCATTATCGCCAGACTTTTCCAAAGATTTGATGTCTCCTTTGGGAATGCCAATCCTTCTTTGGAAATGAAGATTTTTGGGTTTATAACTCATCCCAAACCGTTTAGAGTCATATTTACGCAAAGATATTGAAATTGCAGTACAGGAAATTATTGTGCTTTATTTTGCTAAAGTTGGTTTTTGTTAGAATTGCACTATTAGCAAATTTACATATATTTGGCAAGGTATACCAGAAATTTAATATCTCTTCTGAATTATTACACCTGACAAAACATTTTACTCTAGCAGATTTTCAGCGCATTATATATGTACATATATAATCACAACAATGAGGGAAAATATTAAAAATGCTACCCAGAGCCCAAGTTAGAACTTGCTTTTTCCTTATTCTCACAAAAAAGAAATAAAATTGTAAAATGCATGTACAAGCCTCATAGAAGTTTTAAAAGAATAATAACAATAAGCTATATCTACAGTTTGGCATAATAAACGACAACTTGTGGTCTTACAGGTAAAATGCATGGAATTTGCACTTTGACCATTGCTTTGTATAAAAAATACTTGTTATTGTGGATTATTATGAATCTCAACTGAGGATATCTCATAATCAGTAGAAGCAAATACTTTAAGAAACATGCCCTTTAAATAAATTGCTGATAAATGAGCATGATTCTCAACGCTTTAATGTGCATCTTTTAATTTCTTCGTCGACTATATGTGTACGATTCAATTGATAAAAGTAAACTTTATCAAATTTAAGCGTTTCAGCACTATCGTGATCAATGACAGTAAAATACTGAAGGTAGCCTCTCAAAAGCCTCAGAAAAACAGGATGTTTATTTATATTAAAGAGAAACCTGTCGCCGTGAAGGTATAGCTAAGCAGTTTTCCTCAAGGTAGATTACTAGGAGCCGTTTGATGCACAACAGAGTAATAAAAATAACTCGATATGTCATTTCTGGCTGCAGTTCATATAGTAGATAAATTTTCTGCATAATTTTTTTTTTACTTTTGACAATTCTCAACGCAATTACTTAGCTATAGTGAGTATCATCACAATGAGAAAAAATCTGGTCGAAGCTAATTAACCGCAGGGGACAAAGTCCAACTTATTCCTTCCCACTGTTTACATAGATGGAATTAAATGGGAAAAAGGAGTTACCAAGCCTGAAAGATATTTAAAAAATTATAAAAATGCATACTGCAGTTCTGGGAAACAACAAACCCTTGTCACCTTCAGGGTTAAACACACTGAATTTGCGTTTGACGTTATTTTTTATATAGTAATGAGTAAATTATTAATGGAAAACACTACGTGGACTTCTCAGTATATCCCAATATCTTAAACACAAACAACCTCTGAAGTAAATTGCTGAAGTGTCTCATCCCCTTAAAACATGGTTCTAAATGCTTTAATTTGTATCCTTGCTATTTTCATCCTGGCTTACAAAGTGTTTGCGAGGCCTAAAGATGTTGATCGACATCCTCCACAAGGTACCAAATTAAATTTTTTTTATAAAACATAAAAATAATAAAGTAATAATTTGTTTCAAAAATCTTAAATACTGTTAGTGCCATGGAAACTTCCAATTCTGGGTCATTTGCTGTATCTTGGAAGCTTCCCGAGCAAGAAACTACTCAAATGGAAGAAGCAGTATGGTCCGATGTTTCTCATAAACATGGGAAGTTTTAGGTTGGATTTATTTTATGTCGAGTATTTAATATCTATACTAACTTCTTATACCATACGGAATTTTAGGAATTATGCATTTAAACTTTTCAGAACATTAGTTATTAGTGACAGTCAAATACTGAAGGAAGCCTCTAAACCCGTATTTTCCGATAGAGCACCTTTGCCCACGTTTATAGCGGCAACTCACAATAAGGGTAAAGTATTATTTAGTGGTAGCAATGCCGATAATATTGATTATAGTTTTACAAATCGATTTTCGAAACTTAAAAACAAATTTCGTATACATTCGTCAGGGGTAATAATGACTGATTACCATGGAGGAGAACAAAGAAGTTTTATCCTAAAACAAATAAGGATTTTCAATGAGAAAGGCTCGATCGTCGAAGAAAAGGTAAACGAAGTTCTGTCGGGACTATTGGATTCATTTGGTAAGCAACAAGGCAGATCGGTTCCGATGGCGGGTGCTTTCACAAATGTTGCAGTCAATTCTGTATGGGGAATAGTAATGGGATCCCAACTTTCTGATGCAGATGCGGATTTAGGGAAGTTGGTTTCATATATTCAAAGGTGGTTATTCATTTCAATAAAATTCTTTTAAATATTTTTAGTACTATTGAATTCCATATTAATTAACTAATTAATTACCAATATCCATCAGCTGTTACTCTATGAACGTTTGCGATTTTCAGATCAGTACGATTTAAATTTCAATAAAATTTGTCCTAATAGACGTATTTATAATGAATTATTATAGAATGGCTGAAATACCGGGAATCCTGGCCCAAGTTGGTAATTTTATGCCATGGTTGGCAAACTTGCTTCCGGGAATTACAGGTGTTACTGGCTTTGCTGAATGTTATGAGAATTTAGTGAAATTTATTCAGCAGAAAATTGAGAAAGAAAGGGCAACATTTGTGAAAGGGCAACCAAGACATATCCTCGATACTTTTGTAGATGTAATGTATGAGACCACCAATCCGAATTCAACATTTTCCCAGTCAAGTAAGAAAACTAACTCTATTTTTTAAACTGATTACAAATAAGCTTAAAATTGATAAAAGTACAGAATTTCAATATATGTGAATGACTAAGAACACCACAATACTGTTTCACAGGAAACTTCTTGCCCTACACGTTTTGCGACATTTTCATTGCAGCGCTAGAAACTACCAGTACAAGCATCGAATGGATTGTGCTTCTACTTGCAGCATTTCCACAGGTGCAGACAAAATTACAGGATGAAGTTGTAAGAAATGGTTGTGACTCGACTCATTCTTCAGTGCAAAATCGTCCAAACATGCCCTATACCAAGGCGGTTATTGCTGAAGTGTTTAGATGGACCTCTGTGACACCAATGGGTATTCCACATTTCACAAAGGAAACCGCTGAATTAGGTGGGTGTATTATTCCCAAAGATACAATGCTACTTCAAAATACTTACGGCATTCACCACGATCCGGACATCTGGGGCGATCCTGAAGAATTCCGACCTGAGAGGTTTTTGGACGGGGATGGACAGTTTAAGAAGAGCGAGCATCTGGTGATATTTGGATTCGGTCGGCGGCTCTGTTTGGGCGAATCCATTGCAAAGGACTTATTATTCATCGTTACTTCGAGATTGTTCCATAGGTTTGATGTTTCGTTTGGAGAAAATAAGTATTCTTTGGATGTGAGCAGCTTTGGATTTGTGATGCATCCCAAACCATTCAAAGTAATATTTAAGGAGAGATTTTGAAAGAATTTGCAAGCAATCATGATTGGTTGTGATTTCTACCTTCTTTTTATATACAATTCAAATGTTATTTGTAAATTGTGTATGTATATTGGATGCAACTTGGCTTGTCTTGTACTGTTTATGATTTTGACTGTGCTCCTTATAGTGTCCCGGGTGAAAACCAATACTTTGATTATTGACCTACGTGATACTGTTTAAATTGGTATTGATATAACGAATAAAGTTTTACTACTACTACTAAGGTTTGGAACAAGTGACTCGAAACAAATCACAAAAATTATCAGGATGACGAATAAATTGAAATTAAATGGTTGAAATGAAATTCTTCGTTTGGCAAGTAGCAGCTTACACATACATTTTTCAAGTTTTTTTTAGATAAAGTGGAAGTTAGGAACAGAGTCGGTTCCTACCAAAAAATTCTAATGTATATTGACTTTCCGACGGCTCTCATGAAAATATTCATAAGACAGGAAACTTCGAACAATCTACTAGAGGTTACATGTCTTCATCATGTTCATATATTATTATAAATCAAATCTCAAAATAATACAAAGAATAAAATACCGAAAGAATTATAAGAATGACGAACCATAGTGGTGGTACATTCATACAAACCCTAAGGAGTTACGATATTTTATTAACCTAGTCAGGTAATATACAATAAAAATAATATGCAAAAACAATCCTGATTAATAGCATTTACAAATAGAAATCATACCGTAAGTGATGCATAAAGGATAACTCATCCTCGTCATGATAATGTTGATGTTGATATTTGGGAATGTCAAAGGAAGGTTAAATAAAGAATGGGAATTGACTTAGGTGAGTGAACAAGTGGGACTCGTCAGTTTTGTTTAGAGCTTCTTCGAGTAGTCTTATCTAATAAATACGGGTATAAATCTAAGAGCCAGTCGTTGCATACACTTGACTTTATTCCGTAGGCATATCCGTGTTATTCTCATAATAAGCTTCTACATGCTGAACTCCATACAGGCTCGCTGTACGTACTCGATACCTAGCCAACATCCTATACTCACAATACATTACATTTCTTTGACCTTTAGCTGAAGTTTGAACCTATGGTTTTTATTGAATATATAATATTAAAATTAGCATTTATGATGAGGAAGACCCAATATGTACTCCATCCTAATTAATACCAACTATAAACTGTTGCACGAGATATTTTCGTAGCATCGCCAAGTGGCTGTTAGCTGGGTTAGAAGGAAACTTGTTAATATAGTTTTTACAACTGACCTGCCTAACAAGTATGCACTGTCAGATCCGAAGTTTTGAATAACAAAAAAATGTTGTTTGGGGATATTGGTAATCGCTACAACTTTTTTAAGAAGTAATGCAAATTATTGCACGAAACTAGTTTTATACCTTTGATGCATATATGCCTTACACTATACATGACTTTCCAGGAAAAACATTGTCGTATACAAAGAAATTTTTTATAATATGAATATTTTTATAATGATTTCTAGATTGGCTGAAATACCAGGAATCCTGGTCTCAATTGGTAATTTCATTCCTTGGGTTTCAAATTTAATTCCGGGAATTACAGGTGTTACTAGATTTAGTAAATCATATCAAAGTTTCATAAAATTTACCCAGGAAAAAATCGGGAAAGAAAGGGAATCACAAGTGAAGCAACAGCCAAGACATATCCTTGATGCCTATTTGGATACCATGGAAGAGACCACCGACCCACAGTGAACATTTTTCCCATCAAGTAGTCAAAATCATATTTAAACAAATTTAATTTAAAAAGCTCTTCAGAAGAATATGCATCATTTCTTAATTAAACATCTATTATTAAAAATAACGTTGGTCTCCCAGGGAACTGTTGCCCAGCTCTTTTGCTGACGTTTTAGCTGCGTCATTTGAAACTACCAGCGCGGCTATAGAATGGATAATTCTTCTACTTGGAAAATTTCCAAAAGTGCAGAAAAAGATACAGGATGAAATTACTAGAATTATTGTTGGTGACTCCTTCCACCCTTCGGTGAAAAATCGGCAAAAAAGTATTTAGATGGACTTCCTTTCTCCCTATTGGTGCCGCCGTCCATTTCACAAATGAAAAGGCTGAGCTCTGTGGGTTTATCATTCCCAAAGACACAATGTTACTTCAAAATATTCACCATGATCCGGAAATCTGGGGCGATCCCGAAGAGTTTTGACCGGAAAGGTTTTTAGATTTGGATGGAAATTTTCAAAAAAGTGACCATCTGGTGATTTTTGGATGTTGCCGGCGGATCTGTATGGGCAAATCTATTGCAATGGATCAACTTTTCGTTGTAACCTCACGACTTCCCCAACGTTTTGATATTTCGTTTGGAGAAATACTAATCCCTTCTTTAGATATTGATTGCTTTGGTATTGTAATGCATCCCAAACCGTTTGAAGCCATATTTACGGAAAGACATGGAGACTACGCTATCTATTTGTAGCTGTATTACTAGTTGTAGGAATATTAAAAGCAACCTATTATTTTCACGACAATTTGGCAACAAAGTGAACAGTGTCTTCACAGGCGGCTGAGGCCACTTTAATCGACGTAATAAATTCTATCTATAAAGGATAGTAACTAAATGTAGCTTTGTAAAGTTGATCTAATTCTTGTTATATGTATACTTATCATGCCATCGTTATAAAAATTGAATTCATAAACTGTTTTTGCATTAGTATTTATTAGAACAACAACTGTGTATTCGGGTTTTTAAATTACGCTACAGGAAATACACACTTTAACAATAATGAACAAAAATTCTTCTTCCATTGACATTTTAATTTTGTTTAATTACCTTACGTTAAACGATATAAGCATATTATGGTATCCAGGTAATTTCTTGCGTGTTTGATAACCAACTTTGGGAAAACTCACAAAATAATTGGCATGTCTGGTCAACGTTATTATTACAGATAAAAAATACTAGTGCTGGGAATTTGGGCTTCCCCAACGTAAACAAACAATAACGGTATAGTTTAATTTCAAGCAATTCTTCAATAGTAGTATCCCGCTTATAAATAATAGCAAAGTCGTCGCAGCATTCTAATTTGAAAATATTTAGCTGTAAAACTATTTTATTGTATTGCATGTCTTTATTAACGTGTTATTCCAACTTCAACACAATATTATAAACTATAACCATTTCAATTTTCTTACATTGCCGTAGAAGCGGTCTTGTATCTTTTACACTTTTACTTACCATAAATTTACGTTTTTATTCTTTAGTAATATTTCTTTTAATATTTTGAAAACAATTGCTATTTCCAATTATGTTAAGCTTACATGAAATCCGGTTTAACCTGCTGGCGTTGAAAATTTTATCGGGTTTCGGATTCATGCCGTTTACTGTTGATACTGCCAACGGTAAAATTCACAAGCAGATCAAGCGGGCAAAACTGGTGGCAACCAAATGCTTTTCTGTTCTTGTTCTAAGCTACTTTAGCTTCATCGTCGGCAGATTATTCCAATCTTTGACATTTCCCGGACATTTGAACATCATACATTTACCATTCCATGGGCAAATACTTTTCGCCGTTATGCTTTCTTGCTCGATTTACACCACGCTATTCTTTGGTCATCCAGATATCACTGTTGCCTTGTGCAATGAGATATATGATAACAACATAAAAAGTGAGTGTTGAGATGTTTTTTCAAACTTGCTGATTTCTGTTTCTTGAAATTTCAGTAAATATTAGGTCATAAACATTTGTGAATAGCGACAAATTAATGCAATTAATCTAAAAATAGATAAAAGCCATCCACCGTTTACTTGGCAAAAGTACACAATCAAAGAACTCTACTCGATATTCCACCCAATTGGTTTGTTTACAATCGCGCTTATGTACATCACGGATTTCCTGGTCGAGCCAAATAAACCCTTTTACATTTATTCGCTCTTTTCTGATGAAATGGAAAACACTCCAATTGCACGGAACGTCGTAATGGGACTCCAAATGTTTTTGTTTTTAATTGCTGTTGGTCCGTATTTGCCAGGGTTGCATTAATGCCACAAAGTTTTCATTTTTGCCATGTCAGGCTGGCATAAATGGCATTAATGACATTTGACATAATGGCAAAAATGGCACAAATTATTTTTACAACATACATTTTTTAGTCATTTTTTGGTCTGATGTTTGATGAAGCCATGTAATTCGTGCATTTTAACGTGCCAATATAATTTTTGTGACCATCAAAATATTTGTTTTTCAAAATTTTGGAAAAATTGACACTTTTTCACCTGTAACAAGCACTAATATTTTCGAAATAACGCTAAGTAGATGTAACTTTGAACACGATTTTGTAACAGTTTGTAATAATTGTATCAAATTTTGTATTTTAAAAATTTATAATGGTAGAAATTTTTTTTTTGTAAATACCCATTAATTTTTTGAATTTATGCCACTGGTGGCAAAAATCTTTTTTGCCATGTCAATTTATGCCATTTATGTCATGCCACTTTTATCAAATTTTATTACGTATTAAAAATTAATATTTGCACGGGTGGCATATATGCCACCCGTGCAACCCTTTCTGTAGCTGTGATAGCAACGATTCATAAATAAAAGAATGATAACACTAATACTGAAAATAAATACATGCACGCAGGATACGGGATAGAGCGCAAGCCAGAGTCTGCAATTAAAAGGGAAGGGAAATAACGGGTTAATTATAGTGCCGAGGAAATGTAGTGTGTGCATTCGGAGGACGAGCAGGGGATTTTGTGCGGAAGCGAAAACGGAGATCGACTACGGAAGAGCAACTGAATTCAATTTTCTCCTTAATTTACTTGGAAATTCAGTTTATTTTTGGGGCTCCTAATGGATTTATTTTCCATTTAATTATTCATGTTTTTCCTTATGCATTTATTTTCCTAATTATGTTTTCCCTAATGCGTTTTTTTCGTTTAATTATTTGACTTTTCCCTAATATATCGTTGTACTTCTGTAAAGTTTTTATAACTTATTTTTGTATTTATTTTTGTATTAGTTTTTGTATTTATTTTTGTATTTATTTTTGTATTTATTTTTGTATTAATTTTTGTATTAATTTTTGTATTTATTTT